>OY720457.1:38893135-39055635 GCA_963082715.1 Harpalus rubripes | reverse complement strand
TTTAATATAAAACTGTAAAATACTTAACTTATTTTATTTGTAATCTCATAAAGAATTCCTGGTTTACTCGAAAAGTAGTTTGAGAGTGCATCAAGTTACCGCGTGAGGCATTCTGGGGTATATTGCTTTTGATAGTGCCGCCTTTCTCTCGCATAGGTGATGTGATGCGAACAGTCAACATAGTGTAGCATCGCAGTTTGAAAACATGTTCATCTAATAAAAGTTGGAGAAGATGGAAACCATTATACCGTGTTTGTTATTATACCGGATGTCCTATGATATGATGTCAATAACTCACCTACAAACTCAGGAGTTCAGAAGCCGTTGGTTATTAATCCTAGATCTAGTGCGGTGTTAATATGTCATCTTGTGCGCAATTTTTGTAAAGAATAAATAAAATAAAATTACCATTTTTGATACCAAACAATATTTATGTATTGTTATGTTTAAATTTTAATAGAAAAACGATGTTTCGACAGCGAAGTGCTCATCAGGTACATAAATAACAGTAATTCTATAAATAAATACGTAGTCAAGAGTCAAGACTATATGTTTACAAAATTGACAAGCCACAAGATTAAAGGAACACAAACATCATATTAGATTAAATCAATCTGATAAATCTGCAATTACTGAACATGCCATTCAAGAATTACTCGTGTATGGAATTTATTTTGAAAACACAAAGATTCCAGCGAGAGAAAATCACTCGATGAGAAGACTAATTAGAGTAGCAATTCAAATCTATAAATCTTCAAATAATTTTAAATTTAAATATAGGTTTTAAACTTAATAAATCGTAATTACCTGTTGTGCATTCATAATTTTTTATCACTGCCATTTATGTGTGTATGTTCCGTCACCTATAGCTAAGGAAGGTATCGTCTTTGGTCAAAAGAATCGGTAGTGAGTTTTTAATGAATAAGCACGTTTTAAGGTTTCTGGAATATGATTTTACTGTTTTACGATGATGTATGTAGGTGTGCGTACGTGCGTGCGTGTGTGTGTGACAAAATTTTCGTTTACGATAACTAATACTACAATTCCAAAAATTATAATTCTTTCGTATTCCTCTTCGTATGTGAAGAGCTGATTAGATTTTAGTTATAATTGGTCAAACAGAAGTACCCCCATTTGAAGATTTTAAAAATTTTTCTTGAAAAAACAATGTTAAATATAATTTCTTCACATTTAATGTTATAAATATTAAAGTACATTGCATTCTCTATACGATTTTACTGCATTTTATACTTTATATTAAATTGATATAGAGTTATAAAATTATAAAGAAATTAAATTTCACAAATTAGCCAGCTAAGCTAGAAACAGCTACTATGTTAAGAAAATTCTAATTGAAAGATGTCAGTGTAAAATGCAATTGACATATTCGTTGTATATTTTACAATTTTACTCGAAATATAGGATCTTTTTGCTCGAAATTTTCTGTATGGAATTTGTATAAAATACATGCAACAGTCGAAAGGTAATGTACATACAAGAAATTTAGAATCTTTTGCAAGGAACTTTTTGTATGGATTTTGTAGAAAATACTTAGGCATTTACGAAAATTCTGCGTTCGAAAACACGAGTGGTAAAAAGTTGCCGTGTTCGAAAATTGTACAATACCTACCAGATCCACCTACAGGATTCATGAAGAATCTAATTTTAAAAACAGGTAGTGATGCAAAGCGAAGCACGTGCGTTAAAAGTGGAAATATGTTCCAAGTAGGACTCTGCTCAGTTTGTTAACTACGTTAAATTTCTAATCTGTTCTAAATTTTCAAATTTTTTCATAGGTTATGGATTTACCTTGTTTACCGTTTGCGTTCTTAAAATATCAATTCCGGCAGCTATAACCTGATAAACAACTGTTTGCTGGTAACAGTTCACCGGTGGAATTTTCGTAAATGCCTCATATACTTAACTGACGGAAGTAATGTGCTGGCCACATCAGATTTTTTTAAAAACCTTTGATCCTTGTTACCATAATATTGATATGCCGAGTGTTTACTTTTTTCCCCGAATATGGGATATTCAATGTTAAAATTATAATTTGGCGATATCTTTATACCTATTAATATTAGAAAAAAGTGTAGTGAAGAAAAATGTTCAGAATGAAAAAGTACATCGATAGGTACCAAGTTTGTTCAATTAATTCTTATGTACGATTTAGAAGCAAAAGAAAAGACACGAATTAAGACAACTGTTAGAGTACCATGAAAAATAAGACAATAATTTATGTTTGTTTTCTCTGACATATCTGACAGATTTAACAATTCTTCTGATTTTATTATTATTGGAAAAATAGATAGACTTAATCTAAAAGTAAAAAAATAATCACATTGAGGTGCAGAATGGGCTCGAATATAGATTATATTAAAACACTGTCAGTTTTGACATGTCAACAACCCCCTCCGTCCCTGGCGTTTTGAACTACAGCTTATGCATATCATCTCGAGGTAACGGACTTTACGTATGTACATTGGACGTTTCGGAGAAATATTACTGCCTTTTCTGGGGATAAGCTAATATTTGTCCGAAACGTCCAATGTATAACTGTTTATAATAAATAGAGCCTAGAACTTTGATACTTCATTATTCTTCTACCTATTGAGAAGATTCCTAAAATTTTAACTTAGAAAAAATGTAAAAACAATATATTAACACCAAAGTAATTAACAAAAATGTTAATAACAGGTTTTCAGAAAAAATTAAAGATCAATAATGAGTAATATGATTGGTATCAACAAGTAAACAGCTAAACTTGGTTAGTTATTTTGTTATTGTTAATGCTATAGGCAGCTTCTCTAGTCCGTTGGGAAACATTTGTTACATCCTTTGATCTAGATCGCCTCCGGAGAGATCACAAAATTTATGTTATTAACAAAGTTAGGTATCAACATTGTTATCAACATGCTAATGGAAAAGTAACAAATGTTAATAATAAAAAACTGTTTATGTTAGGTTATGTTAAGGTATGTTTAGGAAAGTCAGAGCGCCTCTTTTAATTATTTTCCTTGTTTATTCGATGAGATATCCAGTTTCACCAAAAAAATAATTAAAGAGGATCAAGTTACAAGAGTTGCAATTGTCAATTTCGTTCATATGAAGGAATCATTCTCAAAAACATGCCTACTTCATTCTTCCATTTCATCAATGTTACTGAATTTAGGTTAAAGTAGTAAATAATGTAGATCACAAAATAAAATATAAGTTTTGTAAAGGTCAAATAATACTACAACTGTCAAAAAAGTTGATTTTTGTGCATTTGTGTCAGTATGTGAAGTATGAAATTATTTCATTGCGCACGTTATCATAAGAACGTGTGTTTCGTGCACTAGAGCGCGAAGTATTCCAATATCAAACATTGAAGAGGCATCGAATTGTTTTGAATAATAATAAATGAATATTTTATATAAATTTTGTATTAAAATTAAAAAATATTTCAATTAAATGTGTCAAAACTATTGGGAAAATTCGACTATTATGAGTCATATTAACAAAATATCAAATATGATTGAAATTTTTTTGTAGGCAAACCTTTTGCGTCCGAAAAACCTTTTTCGTCCTCTAAGCCTACTACAATTTAATTTTATTGTTATTATGTGTACTACCCTTCTAGATTTATTATTAGTAACGTAGACAGAAAAATGCAATATGCACCTCGGCAAAAATGAAGACTATAGCCTCGCATGTTTGCTTTATCTCAGCTTCGCCTTGGTAAGCAAACTCAAGCTCTGCTATAATATGCAATTTTTTGTCCTAGGTACATAAATAACTATTCTTTATATGTCCGTTAAAAAAGTGCAATTAGGTTCATAAGGTATATATTTTTTTACATAGTAAAAGCGTGAAAAATAAAACATTATAGTACTCTTTCGCACTTTCATTGTCGCGTAAAAAAAATTACACTTTACTCACTTATTGTATAACTATATTTCATGGACACTCAAATCCCTTATTACCGGATATAAAACTGATCATGTAGTGCACTTTGATATTGTATTCAACATTAGGTATACTTTTATTTGTAGGTTTTTACTCGCGCTTGTATGTGAAACAGAAATCTAATGTAATATTTTACAAAATAAATAAAGAAACCATCTGCCTGACAATAATTTTATTGTACATAATATATGTAAACATTTACAATTACAATAAATCAACGTATGTATTCTCCCTATCAAAAAAGATGTATGTAGGTATACATACATTGACGAGTCTTTTCAACTCCTCATCGTTACTACCAAAATCAGTGAACAGAACATGTAAACGGTGCATTGAATTCCCTGTGCATTCGCTGTCACATTCCGCAGCCATGAATTTTATCAATTCCGTAACACGCCTTCAAATATCACAAATGCATTTCCATCCATCGACGGAATGTAGCCAAGCCGACAGAGCGGTCCCAGAAGTGACGGCTCGCCGCCGATTGCAGCGAAACTATTCATACGAAACGCAAACACTATACGGCGGTATCCCACAAGAAGTATTGGAGACTGGTTGTATCGATAAGTGGATTGGGATTAAGAGCCAAAGAAATTTTAAAGGAATTGATACTAGTGTATTGAAAGGTATTGGATTGTATAGGATTTATTAAATGGGAATAAAAGTTGAGCTAGATTATATTTTCTATTCAGCTACGTCAGAAATTCGTAATCGCTTAAATATCAGCTCTACAGACATTCATATTGAGAAAGATTATTTTTTTTTATGTACGGTTATCCTTCATAATCCTTTATTCCTCAATTAAGTATCTAACCTTAATTTTTGATCAAGTAACTGGTATAGGTACAGTAAGGGACACAAATCATGAGCTCCACGGAGAATTACTGCCAAATATATGCGTTCCGTTTAAATCCATAAGAAATACAGTATTCGATCAAATAAAATATATTTCTTGTATTGAATAAATAAATAAATAATACTCGTATAACGTCGATGTCACATTTACATTCAAATGAATGATAGTGAATGAAATAGAAGAAAAAATGATGCGTGAAAGATCATTTTCTACCGAATATATATAATAAAATGAAATTGTTTATAGTGATCTCACAAGTGAAATTAGCAGTGACTGTTTGTGAATTACGAGAGAATAGCGGCCCGCAAAATTTCGTCATTTATGGAGGTCACCTTTTCTTCTTTCTCATTCACCATCATTCATATGAATGATATTGTGACATCGATATAAGTAATATACAATATTTTGCTCAAAAACCAGATTTTAATTTTTTTGATAGAAAGATTAATATTAATCGGTGAAGGAGATTAGATTAGATTTATTCTTGCCAAATTGGCTTAGAATCTACATTTTTTGATGAGTTGAAAAGAAATGCAAACCAAAACTACATTCTTTTTCATAATTATATGAGATAAATTTGAATTTTTGTATTTATATACATGTTATATGTATCGGGAAAACAGATACATTTTTTAAATGGTTTACTATGCTCTGTTCAATTTAAGCCATTCAGTAGATGGCACAGGCAACAGCGCAGATCTGAAGTAGCCGAAATTACATTGGCTAAATTTGTCTCTAGTGCTAGAACCGGAAAAATTTAGAACCGGGAACCCGGTTCCAAAACTATCCGATCTTCGGTTCCGAGTAGTGGAACCGATTTTCGGTTCCGGTTCCGGGTAATGGAATCGATCTTCGGTTCCGGTTCCGAGTAGTGGAACCGACCTTCGGTTTCGAGTATTGGATCGATCTTCGGTTCCAGTTCCGGGTAGTGAAATCCAACTTCGGATCCGAGTTATGGATTAATCAATTATAATTTTAAATTAGCCTCGTCATTCTTGAGAAATAAACATATTTTCTGAGAAATATTATTGAACGATATTAAAAAAAATATATGTAATTTAATTGAAAATATTTGTAATGATGTGTAAATATTATTACACCAAAGGCAAGAGGATGCTAAAAATGTAACCACATAATATATACTAAATAATTTCAGATTTCAGTTTCGTATTATATTTTCAATATTCATTCAATATGGTTTATTTCAATAACTTGACCTTGAGTTATATTTTCAAATAACGGTACCTACGGAATTACAATAGCGGCCATAAAGCAATAGATATTTCCAAGAATTTCACTTATACCTACTTATACATTCTGTTGTAATATTTCTTATTTTCTGGATCACATAACACCATTTAATAAATTTCGAATGAAAATAGCGTGCCTTATAATTTGTAAAAAAATTTGGTTATTATTTTAAAATGCCCAATTGAATTAACTTTATGATTAAAAGAAACCGAAAGGGGCTACAAAGCACAAATCCTATCGAAATTTAAACAAAGACACCGGTCGTGCAGTCTGGGAAAAACTCCTGGTTTTTGCACGTGTTCTTCAGAGAATTGCATTATATCAGTTTATAAGAATATCTGATACCAACTTTCCTTTATTGTTTACATGTTCCTATTTAATAGTTTAAAAAAATTAACTTTTAAAACAATTAAGTTATTCATCATAACATATTGATTCATAATACGTAAATCTAATTCACGGATTGTAATAATTGTAACACGAGGGGGGGGTCTCTCAAGCTGATGCAAATTCTACCGACTGATCCACTGTAACACGAGGGGGGGTGGTCTCTGAAGCTGACTGCAAATGATGATACTAAGAATGTTGATTCCCAACGATGATACACTTACTGACTGGTGGACGCTTTGATGGCTGGCGTCCACGGTTTGTGAGAAGGAACAACAGGCTGACACGACTTCACTTTTACACTTTACACCAATGAACACTACGGACATGAACACAACTTGTTGTTTACTAAACTAATACTTTTATATTTACATGGTTACATTATTATTAATTAATACTAAGCCTAACATACACAACTAACAAGTGTTACATTCCGTAACCCAGCGGACGAGCGTCGCCCCAAAAGTAAAGGACACTACATGTCCAAACCAAAACACGTCTTTCCGACGCCACGTACTAATTTCGACTCTTCCATGTTTATCCCATGGCTAACTAATACCGACTCTTACATGTCCATCCCATGGCTGACTAATATCGACTCTTAAAACAAAAACGCTATCTCCAGGATAGGATTATCTTAGGGGTATGGGGTGCATAGGCGAGGTCATTCTAAAGTCACGCTCGTATATATATAATAATTTCCAGACTTAAGATCAACAAATAAATGTCGTGACTATCATAATATAAGAATTTCTAAACTGAATTTTGACTTAAATAGATAAACAGAGTTAAAATATGAATATTGAAACTATATTACTAAGCGACTGGTAACGGAGGAGAGTAGGTGTACACAGGAATGCAGTCAAGTCTTTGGAATTTATTTATTTATTGACGAACATCGACGTTTCGTCGCCAATTGCGACTTCTTCAGGATGGCTACAAAAGTAAGTACAATATAAATTTTTTTGTATAGTAAGCATTAACAATATTTACTTACAGTCAATTAATTAATAAAATGAAAAATTAATAGCCGTTTGCGGATACATCAAAATTTGTCAAGGAAAACTAATTTTGAAAATACTAAACAACTAGCACGTGAGGGTTGTGCGACGTAGAACAGACAATTTAACAATGGCCGATTCTTCAAACAAGGAACGGGGCGGAAGCGGACCTGCCAGGTATAGTCTGAATGCAGTTGCAGTAGATGTTGCTAAGGTCTTCAATGTCTGTCCTGAAGTTTACCGATTTCTGGTCAGAGTTAATGTATAACATTTCTAGTGTGAGTCTCTTTGACAGATTCTTTTCTTTGTGTAAAATTTTGATATTATCACACAGATTTAATTATGACATAAAGCATAAAACATAGAATACTAAAATCGCGAGACATAAAGCATAAAACATAGAATACAAAAATCGCAAGACATAAAGCATAAAGCTTACCCACATAAAACATTATAACCATAATGTAAACACAATAAAAACGTACCTAAAACGTTTTAACAAATTACAAATTCATAACTCAAATGCTAAAAAGGAAAAGGGTATTTTATTTTCCTATCTAATACAAATTTCTAATCTAACATGCAACTTAACTAGCCAGAAAACTAAACACTAACAAAAATCGTCATATAATAGTCATAAAAAAGAAAACAACACAAAGGTCACTGCACTGGGGGCGGTTTTTCACACCTAAGTGGTCTAAGGGATGGCACTACAAAAAATTTGGGAACACTGCTGCAAGCCATAACGTCGATCCTGGAATGTTTGACGATATTACCAGTGGCGTACTCGCGGCGTAACTCTTGCACAGGTGGGCATGCTATGTTCACCTCTCCGATGTTCACGCCCAAGTCGCCAATAACGGTGTCCTCTTCGTTGATCATTTGCAGATCCATTTCGTTGCGGTTGTCGTCATATACTCTGTTCATGTCCTGTCCATCAGCTACTTCGCTGTGTCCTTCCTCAGTCTCACAACTCTTTGTTTTCTCCGGCAGGCAATTCTCTTTATCCATATTTCCGTCCTGTACGCCCTTGTCACTTGCTGTGACGGCTATTGTTAAACTCTCTGGTCGTGGTATGTCTACCACCGCAAAACGATCCTCTATTGCCAGTAAGGACTCAATTTCTTCCAAACTGATCCTCCCTACTGGCAACTCGTGCACTCCCTGCATGGCAAAAGAAACGTGGCCGTATGCCACCGACGAATGCCCTGGAGACAACGAATCTAACGGCGCCTGCGGTGCGTAGACCTGGTGCGTCCATGCTGGACCATAAAAACTTGGCATACAAGTAGGGAAAAATGAAGGTGGTAATATGGTACGTCCTGCATAGGTTATTTCTAACCAACGCACAATATCTGTGCCAGTGGTAGGCCGCTTATACAATGGAATTACAAAATACAATTCCCTTGCCTTACCACTGAGCCTAAATACTATTGCACTGCCGAGGAAAACTTCATCCCAGCCGTATCTTCTGCTGGCTGCTACCATATTGCGGATATATTCTCCCACACTGCCATCACCAGAGAACGTATTCATTTCAAGCAATACGTCAAGCATATCTGGTGACGGCTGATACGGCCTGGGTTGCTGTATCATCGCTGGCGTCGTGGTCGCAAATGTGTACATACTGTACACCAAGTACCCTCTCCTCGGTCACAAACTAATAATTCTAAAACTGTAGGAACTTTTCGGATAAATAAGAGTAAACATTACTCTCATTATCCAATCCGTTGACTGCGCCACTGTAACACGAGGGGGGTCTTTGAGTTTGCTGATAATACTAGCGACTGCGCTACTGTAACACGAGGGGGGGTCTCTGATGCTGACTGATAATACAGCTGATTACTAATGATGATGGTGCCCAACGATGATACACTTACTGACTGGTGGACGCTTTGATGGCTGGCGTCCACGGCTTGTGAGAAGGAAGAACAGGCTGACACGACTTCACTTTTACACTTTACACTAATGAACACTACGGACATAAACACAACTTGTTGTTGACTAAACTAATACTTTTATATTTACACGGTTACATTATTATTAATTAATACTAAGCCTATCATACACAAACTAACAAGTGTTACATTCCGTAACCCAGCGGACGAGCGTCGCCCCAAAACTAAAGGACACTACATGTCCAAACCAAAACACGTCTTTCCGACGCCACGTACTAATTTCGACTCGTCCATGTTTATCCCATGGCTAACTAATACCGACTCTTACATGTCCATCCCATGGCTGACTAATACCGACTCTTAAAACAAAAACGCTATCTCCAGGATAGGATTATCTTAGGGGTATGGGGTGCATAGGCGAGGTCATTCTAAAGTCACGCTCGTATATATATAATAATTTCCAGACTTAAGATCAACAAATAAATGTCGTGACTATCATAATATGATAAGAATTTCTAAACTGAATTTTGACTTAAATAGATAAACAGAGTTAAAATATTAATATTGAAACTATAATTTAGAAGAGTTTATAAAAAGTTATTTATCTGTTATTGTGCTTACCCTCGCCTTGTCACATAATGTATAGCTTCATAATCGAGATTCACATTTTTTCGGTCCCAGAACCAGGAACCGATACGTTTCGGTGCCAGAACCGAGAACCGTTGAGATTTGATTCCAGAACCGAGAAATGTTGAGATTCGATTCGAGAACCGATGAGATTCGATTCCAGAACCGAAAATCGATGAGATTCGATTCCAGAACCGAGAACCGAAGAGATTCGATTCCAGAACCGAGAACCGATAACATTCGATTCCAGAACCGAGAACCGAGTAGTTTCGGTTCTAGGACTGAGAACCGGGTAGTTTCGGTTCCAGAACCGAAAACCGGGTAGTTTCGGACTCCGAACCGAGAACCGGGTAATTACACAATCAAATAACCGGGTACCCGGGTAATTTTGGAACCGGAACTGAACCGAACCGGAACCGGTTCCCACCACAAAATTTCCCATATGCTCCGCAATACTGAATGGATTAAGTGGAATAAGGTATAATAGGGCATTTTTGCCGTAAGTTAACTGAAATTCCAATGCTGTGGGTCAAAAATTATTGTCCCTCTATGTGTGGAAACGTTGAATACGAAAATTCATATTTTTTTAGAATTCTAGAAATGGAGATATCGGAGACCAAAAAATCTTATACACTTACATACATCGTAAAAATACTAAAATTTCGAAACGTGCTTATTCTTTAAAAAACTCACTATCAAAATTATTGACAAAACCTTCCGACGTGATATAAAAAAATCATTATTTCTTTTGCAATTATGTATCGTGTCAGAGAAATCCGTGTAATATGGAATTAAGATATCTTCAAACGGTGTCAATTTAGCTTTAGAAGCGTTTACTACTAGTGTTACTATCTTATTGCTATCAAAGGACCATTTCTCAATACATCAAGGAGTGTAGGGGATACCCGTTCCCTATCTGCGTATCGTGTATAATGATGGTTCAACCAAGTTGCAATTAGAGGCGGCGGCAGTGGCGTTGTGCTTCGGCCGCGGGCCGCCTGCGATTCATCTTTGGATCTGTAACTGGGGCTGCCCGGACTCCGGATCCCGGCCGATATCCGTGTGTTTGCCAACCGGGCTTCCGGGACAGACAGCAGAAATAGATCGTTCATTACCGGAAACACGCCACGGAACGATAGAGGATTAGGACTTCAATAAGGATTAACTGTTTGTGATTATAGAAAAAGACTAATGTCTTATTGTTCAACCAAGAGAATGATAATGTAATGTTTAAATTAGTTTATAGTTGCGGTGGTAATACATATGTAAGAAATCTTGAAATACGAGTGTGGAGAAAATCGTACAAAAACTTTAGCAACATAAAGTAAGTACAGCCAAAATACGTGAAAAATATGATATTTTATTAATTTTAGTTTGCAGAATACAAGAAGTCAGTGTTTTATAAATAACAGTTAATTTTAAATTCTGCTAATCACAAGATAAGTTTGAAACACAAAACATGTGTACCTTATGTTTCTTGCATCGATAATTAAAGAATTAATGTGGATGATATTTGATCGTTAAACTTTGTCTGAATTTAAATATCCTACTGACTAATTCTTGTTGTTGTACCTTAATTATATCCTTATTTCACATTCATGATTTTAGTGTTGCTGAATATGCAGATATGGTTTTATTTATGAATTTTGTACTAGCATTACAATCCAGAAGCTATGGTCCTCGCTTAAAATTCTGTTCGTAGTTATTTCGTCACATTTGTTTATTTGTGTATGTTTCAGTTGAGTTAGTTTGTTTTTTGTTGCCCATATTATGTTTTGTTCTATTAAGAACAACAATTGATATTAATATACAAATTAACTGTTATTTATAACATTTCGACTTTTTTAATTTTGATAATTAAAAAGTATATTTTACACTTATTTCGATTTTCCGAACTTTTTTTAACACTATAAAATAATTCTGAGGCTATTTGCAAAGGAAGATTGAAAAAGGATTACGTAAAAATGGCATTTCCTTAAAACTCGGATCTAGTTCTAAAGTTTTGAAAATATACCACAGCAATAAACTAATTTAATCAGCAGCTCTTTCTAACTAGATATATTTTTCTCCAATCTACGTGTCACTTATAACAGAATAGTTATTTGTAAAATTAATTACTCTGAATAACAACTGTAATATTCTGAAATAAATCGGACCATTTCTGATATAAAATTGGAAAAGTTGAATATAAGAAAAATATTGAAAATGTACTGTACACTGTACTATAACTTTTATTTATAACCATCAAACATATCGTAAATCCTAAAGAGATTACCTAATTGGTTGGGAACTGTTAACCACAGTACTGTAACCTAATAACGACAGTTGTTGTGAAGAGCTGTGAACCAATTTCGTTCATTATATTATCGAATGTGACACGAAAACATGGAAAACCAGAAAACTGCAGCGCACATATTATTTTCAAAATAACGCCATCACCATTTAGTTTTTGAATAAATTTCCGAAATTTATAGCAAACTTTGAATATATAATACAAATACGCAGGGTGTTAAAAAGGGTAATTTTTTAAGGGTATATGTACTGACCAAAATGAATAAAAAAGCAAGTTTGTATTAGAATCGAAGAAGAACTGTCAAAAATTTTGTCTGTCAGTAAACAGACTATTGTAACGTTTATTTATTTGGGTGAAGTGTAAAAATCAAAGAAATATTATTAATTAAAATGTTTATTAAACGATAAATAAATATTAAAAAGATAATAAAAATGACGATTACTATGGTTCAATAAATATTAAATACTAATTTAAGATTATGAATATAATTAAATACTTAAACACTACGGTTGTTAATTATTTATTTAATCAATTAACACGTTTATTAATTTTTTCACTGTAACTCCTCCAATCTTAAGACTGCCGGTCGATTGCAGACTGTTGTAGACTATCTACGCGATATTTATATCACTCTATTTATGTCACTATTTTTTTATCGCCATTCAAATGTCCAATTTCCCTCAAAAGTCTATACTCAACTCAACTACTCTCCTTCAACTCACTAACTGAGCTCTATACCGGACTCATTTCTATATTCCACTGCTTTCCGCAGCGTCTGTATATTCAACTGTCTTCCACAGCCTCTGTATACTCAACTGACTTTCACAGCCTATGTATACTCAACTGACCTCCACAGTATCTGTATATTCAACTGACTTCTACAGCGCCTGTATACTCATCTTACTTCCATAGTTTTTGTATACTCATCTAAACTACTGTGTCCGACATTAACGGAACTGCCTGTCGGGCAGAACTGCGCCGCTTTATATAGCTACCCATTACCTTCTGGAGAGCTCTCGAATATTCCATACGCTAATAACATCGAATACAAAAGCTTCAGGCAACGGGAAGTAATTAAACAGGTCGAGACTAGTTTGTTTACTTCGCCACTTGCCCTCGACGTTTACGTCATCGACTAACTTAGACGCTCTCAGCGCGCCGTTGCTCGCACGTTATACTATAAAAATAAATAAATAAAAGTTTGTATGAAATATTTTTCTCAATTTCTAATAGTTGCGAAATTATTTGAAAATTAAATATTGGCCAAGGTCGTCACAACAATTATTTGATTTTGAGGTAGGGGTAAACCCCGTAAAACACATTTCTCACTGCCTTATCCCGAAAACTACTGAGGATCGTTTCCTGTTGATTGATTTTTTTACTAGTTTTGGTCAGTACTAGGTATATGCTCTTAAAAAATTACCTATTTTTTAACACTGTATATTAAAGATTCCAGTTACATTTTTGCATGTGATTTATGTGTTTGATATTTCCCTGTGTGATTTATGTATCATATGGCAGAGTTGTTAATAATAAATTAAAAAACGTAAGTTCAGTTTTACTTTTCGTTAATTTATATCTTACTATTGAACTTCAATGCAAATGATATGTAATAACATTAATATTAAGAGTAATTTTGGAGTAACTTATTCTTTTATTTTTTGACATTATTAATATAACCCATATTTCCGCCAAGTTACTCTTTTTAAAACTTGTTACTATCCTCTAAATTTTATCAAAATGTTCCAAATTTTAAAAATATTTTTAAAAGTGACATTAGGCGAATTCTGGCGACGGAAACAAATATGTGTTTGTGGGAAACATGGAATAACCGAATTCTGGCGACGAACTCATGACGTCATGAGTTAGTAATCCGTCGGATTCTATGGATGCAGGTAGCGAGCAACTTCCATAGGTCTGTCTTTTTCTTATTATAGATTCGTCTCTCAAGCAAATGTTTATTGGTTTTGTCAGTGCACAAAATAGGTTAGGTGAAAATGAATACTGAAATGACTGATACTAATATCAAAAATTGTTTCTTCATAGTAATTTTGTATCGTATTATATTTTTCTTTGTTTAAAATAATTGTACTTGACAGGGACGGACTGGAACTAAAAATCGGCCCGGGAATTTTTTCATTTCGGCCCATGGCCTACAGACATATTTTTGCCTTACCACGCTACCTTACCGAAGATTGGTTCAATAAGTACTGATTTCTGGAAATTTCGACAATAACGTTATAAAGGATAATAATGGCAAAAATATTTTTACCTGTATTTTTTATTTAATAATTTAATACATATTCAAGAAACAGATAAAGATATATATATATATATATATATATATATATATATATATATATATATATATATATAAATATATACAGGGTGTAAATGAAATAAGTGCATTAAATTTAACCAGTAATGTAAAAGTTATTAAGAAATATTGTTGCTCTCGACGAGTTATATTACTGGTTAAATTTAATGCACTTATTTCATTTACACCCTGTATGTATATATATATATATATATATATATATATATATATATATATATATATAATTAACTTAGTTGTGAAGTTCGGAGTCACTTGTATTAATTGTATTCATATATTTGTAGTGATAGTGTATGTCAGCTGTCGGCTTAAATGAAAGACCACCCAGTTATTTTGTTCATATTAAAATTCCCCTTGGAATAAGAGTAGCATGAGGCGGTTCTCTTTCTTCTTTTCCGTACATATTGATAAAATAAGTTGCCGCCGAGCTGTGCGCTATGGCAGTACAATACAAGAAGTTAGCAAAATTGATAACATGTAAATTACAGCACCGCCTAACCATTGGCACGCAGAATTGGTTGGTTGTCTTTATAATAATGTTTGTGTAATAAATAAGGCAGTAAATATGAGACAAAATTAAAATGGTCCCTTAAGAAATAAATAAATAAGTATTTATTTGCTAACTGACCAGACCACGGCCCACCGGGAAATTCCCGGTATCCCGGCGGCCCAGTCCGGGCCTGGTACTTGATACAGCATTAATAAATTGACTCTCACGATTTATTTTATTTTAAATGCTGTCATATATAAACTCTTCCTCATCAGAAAATAATACATCAAAAGATGATACCAGAACAGAAGTTATCGAATCCATAACTTTACAAAAATTTCACATTTTATTATTATTCATTCTGGCGTAACGATGGAATCATGACGTATGCACGGATTGTTGACGTCATTGTTTGGAAACAAATTCACGGATTCATGGATTTGTGTTCGTCTCCAGAATTCGCCTATTGTGTTGCATTACAATTATTTTCAATACAGGTATGAATTATAAAATCTATGTAGGCATAGTATGACTAGCGAATGAAATGTTTAGATTATTTAATAGATGTGGTTTCTTTTGAAAATAAATAAAAATAAATAAATATATCATCATAGCATATTACCCATTGCTGGGTGTGCCAATCTGCTTTGTACGCAGATATCGGTAATGATGATGTCATATTTGTACCGTGCGGGCGTTTACCAGGCGTCACATAAAAAAACATTTCCCTATATTTGATTTGAAAGGAAACTGACCCTTATGTATTCCGTTACTGTTTAAAACTAACATGTTTTAAATGAGAGGAATTTGGAAAATATCAACTCCTTGAGGTAGCAACCCGCTGCACTTGGGAATAGAACGGTTAACCCGCCCTGACTCTATTTAAATAAGTCAATAAATAAATGGAAATAACTGTTTCTGTTACTTTGAAAAATTAGTTATATGTTTTTACGTGTTTAAGTTTAATTTTAGAATTGTTTGAAATAGCTGTAGTATCTTAAACTATTTATTAATATTAATATTATTGCATCTGGCTTCACGCGAGTGCGCGCGCACCCACACGCCCAGCTGCTACAGCATTGACCGTCTGCGACCAACTCAGAGTGTCTCTGGCTTGCAAACGGTAAACACGTATCGCGTCGTCGTCCGCGAGAGTGGTTTTTCCACCATTTTGCATAAAACTTTCTGATTTTCATATGGTCAGTAAAGTAATTGGTTGTTTAATTATCGTACGCGTAGCTTGATTAGCCTAACACGACTAATTCAAGGAGTATCGTTCGGTTTTCATTTAATTTGGTACTTTATAGTCCGCGAATACTTTCCGGCGCCAATTTATGCAGCTAATAGACACATCTCAGGAATCAATTGTAAAATCGAACTGTACAATTTGATTTCTCACGGAATTCGTGTTGTTAGGGATTTGATTCATATTTCCTTGGGTGAATTCATTATTATTTCTTTGTAAACCTGTTTACACAAGTTCACCTTCGAGTGACGTCATTCACAGCGCATCTGCTGTTATTGTCGACTAGGTATATTCAATGCAACAAGTTTTGCATTCTAGTTGGTTGTTATTAAGTTCATTTAGAGTTCTTAATATTGTTTAACTACATTTGTTTGTTCATACACTTATGAAATGATTTAGTTAATTTCAACAAATATCGTATTTGTTCTATTTTGGTTTATTATTGTTTATGTCACTTATATTCAATACGCTATCACATATCTCTCAGAATTGGTTTTCAGTTGTTTGTTATTTTGTTGCAATTATATTTAGCACGTTTGTTAGTTCGTAAAACTATCTGGTCCTTCGTTCGTTTTAATTAGTACGTTTCACAAATTAATATTATCCCGTATATTGGCCAAGTCCAGTGATGTGAACCAGCTATCGAAGGTTGTAATTATTTTGGTTTACATATAGTTGTGTTTTATTCATTGAATTTAACATCAAACACATTGTTGATGCTTCTAGACCGGATTCGCTGATCTAGAGACATCACATTTTGGGCTTGCGAGCAGGATCAAAACATTTTGGTTCTTCTAGACCGGATTCGCTGGTTTAGGGTTTGAACGTTTGGTCCTTCGAGTCACTAGGTCCTTATTACTTAGTCCTTCGCACCGGAGGGACGCAACAGTTACAGAAGATAAGAATTAGCAACTGAATTCAGGGAGGTATTTAAAAATTTAATACCGAAAATTCTAGCTAATTTGTCTTAGGTGTAAGCAACCCCCGAGTCGAAATTACTGTTAGAAAAAATTAAAAATAATCATATTTCGGAGAATTGCCAAACTAAACATTTTAAAGATCAAAATATTTTGTTATAATCAACATAAACGAAAAATGTTTAAAATATTTTAAACGCATCCCTGTTTTGATATTCAGTTACCCTAGTCGGCCATCTATTTTCAGCCAGACATAGTAATGTATTTGTGAGCCTTCGTAGTCCAGTATTTAAATGGGTTCATGCAAAAATTTCATACCTGAATATTTCGTACAATTATATTCTTCTGTAAGGATAGAGATACCACATCTATAAAATAATTTAAACGTCAACTTTCATTCGCTAGTCATACCATATTTCTTTGATCGTTAGTTTTAATAATGCTATTTTTTCTTTTATTCTAGTAGAAATTTTTTAAAACGAATACCACAATCATTATTTTAAGTCAGAAACACCTGTTTCAGAACAAAATTTATTTGTATTTTAATGTGCATCATTAAGATTCAGATTGTCTGGCCGCATGGCATTTTAATTTAAAGAAAATTATAATACACTCGGAACGAAAAAATTTAAAACTAATGTTTTGTTTTACACAATTACATGTAAAAATATATTTTATTTTTATACATTCGTTTTCAACGGTACTTACCCCATATTTCATTAATTAATACGTAAAGAAAATATTAGTACGGCAATGGTAATTTATTCCATACTGTGTTGCATTTCCATTGTTTACAGAAGTGATTTCAGTCCGGTTAATGAGATTTATAGTACCATTATTCTTTACGGTACTGTATTGTTACTAAGCAACCTACTTCTTATTGAACTGTCAAACACATTATTTACGATGAAATTTATGATGGAATAGAATATTTTATTTGTATTAACATTCATTTCCAATGAAACGACTATTTCTAAATAAATATGAGAATTTTCTATATTATGTTCAACAACAGCATAGACCGTGTCAAAGAACCTGTAATCGCATATCTGATATCCCCATTTTTTTTGTATTCAGTAAGTTGTACCTCTTGTGTGTTGCACTGTGCAGTATATAAAAAGAAATGTGCTTTATTTTTAATCTATTTTTTTTAAAAAAAACCTAAATGTGGTTACATGTACGTTGAGTATCCACAATCTGTTGTGTCCTAAATTTTGTGCTTCCGATTCTTTTGTGTTCAATTTGTGCTTCACTGTGCAGCATTTAAAATTAATGTGATATTATTATTAAAAAATTTATTTAAAAAAAGCTGAATGTGGTTACAGGTACGCTGAGTAACCACCTCGTGTTTTGCACTAAATTTTATGCTTGCGATTCATTTGTGTTCAATTTGTGCTTCACTGTGCAGCATTTCAAATTAATGTGAAATTATTTTTAAACATTTTATTTAAAAAAATCTGAATGTGGTTACAGGTACGCTGAGTAACCATATTGTGTTGTGTCCTAAATTTTGTGCTTCCGATTCTTTTGTGTTCAATTTGTGCTTCACTGTGCAGCATTTAAAATTAATGTGATATTATTATTAAAAAATTTATTTAAAAAAAGCTGAATGTGGTTACAGGTACGCTGAGTAACCACATCGTATTTTGCACTAAATTTTATGCTCGCGATTCATTTGTGTTCAATTTGTGCTTCACTGTGCAGCATTTCAAATTAATGTGAAATTATTTTTAAACATTTTATTTAAAAAAATCTGAATGTGGTTACAGGTACGCTGAGTAACCACATTGTGTTGTGCCCTAAATTTTCTGCTTGCGATATATTTGTGTTCAATTTGTGCTTCACTGTGCAGTATTTAAAATTAATCAGATATTATTTTTAAAAAATTTATTTAAAAAAGCTTAATGTGGTTTCAGGTACGCTGAGTAACCACATCGTGTTGTGCCCTAAATTTTCTGCTTGCGATTCATTTGTGTTCAATTTATGCTTCACTGTGCAGCATTTCAAATTAATGTGATAATATTATATTTTGATTTTGTATTATTTCAATATTTCCTATCCACATAAATCCCTTTTTCTAATAAAAAGAAAATATTTAAATTTGAAAATTTTAAGCTTTTACTTTTTTGTCACTGAGAGATAACCTTATACTCTGTTCCACCTTACCAATTCAGTATTGTGGAGAATAGGGCAAAGTTTTGAACTCTGATTGGCTGAAATTGGAGCCAAGTTTAGGCAATGTAATTTCAGACTACAGTCAGTGTACATCGAATGTGACATTTTGTGACATTTTTATGTGAAATATCAAGTATTATCTTTATCTGATTTGGAAAGCAGGTAGATAATATAATAATATTCAAACCTTCTGACTATAATTTACAAAGTTTTGATGGCATTATGATACCTTCTTATTTTAATATAATGTAAGATAACAGCAGTCGAATAACGCTATTTTTTAATTTTGGCTGTTTAAAACTGGCGCTGAATTGGTACGGTGGAATAGAGTATAAACTTATGCTTTGTTGTTGTAATTCTTTTGTGAAGTGTGAAATATATTTTTTAATTTTGCATCCCTGATTGTGTTTTGAATTCATTCATTAATTAATAAGGGAATATATATTCCTTTTTTCCTAAGGATAGTACAGAGAAAAAAAGTTAGGATTGCCAACATAATTGATAGAATTTTTAAACAAAGTTTGTCACCCTGGCACGCTTTTCGTCATTTCATAAATCTGCCGGCAAAGGCACTATAATAAGTAATATGGGCTATTTGAATTATAAAGTTTATTACAAGATATTTATAATCAAATAAAAACTGTTTGAGAATGTTAGTGGCGCGATTGATGCAAGCTCGTGCCCTAATTGATACTGTTATTCCCATTAGTTATACACGTGGTAGGCGGTCCTAAGCGGTCTTCAGTAGTCAATCAGAATAATTCTTTTCTGACATTTTTCTCCATATTTTAAATGATCGAGTTATATATTACGAAAAAAAAAAAAAACAGACCAATGAACCATCTTATATACAGGATGGTTGGTGTTTCCTTGTCCATCTTATGTCTGCCGAAATATTATAAGTTTAATATAAGAGTTCTTTAATACAATGTGATATATACCTAATTTAGCATAACTAATTTTTTCCATGGTCTACCAATTTGGCGGAAAAATATTTAATTTGATTTTTTTAATGAAAGACATTATATATTTTCGCGGAATAAGGTTCTAAATCAATATCTCTTTACAATGATGTGTAACAAGTAGGGATTTACCTTTCTGCCTCCCTATTTTGAAAACTACACATTCCACAAATAAAAATTGTGTTGTAATCAGTAACATTCCAACAAACCGTGAATCTGTTTTAGTCGCATATTAGCGCGGTATATCAAACATCTTGATTCGGTTGGTATGCTTACGTCTCTGTTTTTTTGTTATTTTTCCTGAATTCGCGTTTAACTTTTTGAAGTTTTGAACATTTTAGAGTTTTCTGTTAACTTAAACCTTCAAAGCAGTTAGCTAAATACATTACTTAGAAAATTAACTAATAACATTTTGTAGAGAAAAATGTCTAGTGATTATGAAAATAAGGAATGCATGCCAGTTGTTATCAAATAAATCAAAAGAAATATATGCGGGCCTATTCTGTAACTAAGTGGTTAATTTTTAACAACTGGTTAAAAATTATAACCAATCAATTATGTTGACATATAACAAAAAATTGGATTTTTAGTTGTCAAATCAATATCTATTGAATAGATTTTTTAACCAGTTGATAAAAATTAACCACTGAGTTACAGAATAGGCCCGATGAATTGCGTTATAAGCAATTAATGGACATGTATCAATTAATATTATGTTTGTTAAATTGTAAGTTTCCAGTAAAATAATTATTCGCTAAATAAGCAACATTTTTTGTATCATTTCTAAAATCTGGTTGGAGAAAATGCATATAGTGTACAAGTTTGGAACATTGGCATGGCACATTCCACTCACGAATCGTAGATATCGCCTTCGGCTCGGACCATAAACATTTTGCTCGTGTGGAATATAGTCCATTCCAATACTTGTAGAATATACTATTAAATTATGTTTAATAAAGCTAATAATAAAATGATACCAGTCGGCTGTGATATTTTTTTTTATAATTTAGAAAAATGAACATCAGTTACACAAATAGTGAAAAAGTTGATATGCTTTGCTATTTTCACAGATTAAATAATAATAAACGTCAGGCTGCTAATGAACTACAGAATATCACAGCCGAATGTTATTTTATTATTTGCTTTATTAGACATAATTTAAAGGCAAACCCCGCCTACCTGTTATGCATCATTGTAAAGAGAAATTGATTTGGAACCTTATTTCGCAAAAATATACAAGAGGTCTCCATATAAAAATTCAAATTGTAGGCCATGGGAAAAAATGTTTATGTTAATTTAATGTTTCAGCATATATAAGCTAGACAATCAAAAACCAACAAGTTTAAGTTTCACATCCGACAGAAATTTTTTGTGTAGCATGGGGGTTAAGAATTATTTTAATTTTTGTCTTAAAGATTTTCCAACTACTATAAATATTGAAGAGGGAAAATATCTGTTGAAATTTATTATTAAATATATTGCATCAGAAACTGGAAATTTGGGCCATTACGTATCATATGTAAAAACGTACAGATGGCAGCTGGGAAGAATATGATGACATGAAAATTAATCATATAGAAAACATATCGAATGAAATATGTTTAACACCGCATTTAATTGCTTACATTAAGTTATATGAATGAATAAATAAATAAAACAATTGTTGGTAATAGTTCTGTTACCATTTATTATAAAAACGACGTTTCGACAGCGAAGTTCTGCCTTCATAAAACAATAATATTGTTCCTGATGAAGGCAACAATTTGCGTCATAACGTAGTTTTTATAATAAATTTTAACACAACTATTACCCAAATATTGGTTTATTTATAAAGAGTTTCCCACAATAGAATACACATAGCTTAAGAATACTTTTCTGTTGTTATTTTAAGCCAAAAAGTTCCATTAAACATGTTTCCTAAAATTCTAAAGTTATTCTTATTTGAATTTATCCATTTACGTATGTATATTGGTACATTTAAGCATAAACAAAAAAGAAAGCTTTGAAATTAATTAATTTAATTCGGTCACCTTAAGGGCGAGAATGTGCCTAGCTAATCGAGGAGGTCATTTTGCAAATGACATGTAACTAAACTACCACATATAATTTTTGTCCATTTTTAACATATGTATCTACTTATTTAATTAAAAAATATTTTTGTTTCAATAACTTTGTTACGATTAATTTTAGTTTACATGTTTATTAAGATTTTTTGGCTTAAAATAACGTCAGGAATATATACATCCTATTGCGGGACATCTGTATATTATGAGTTCTGAAAGCTTCTTTCAATATTTAATTAGTTTTTATATCGTTATAATACAGATTGTCCCTAAAGAGTAAAGCATTTATACTCTTGATTTGCTAGACTTTTCCTTTATGCACGGCGACTTTTGGGACATTCTGTACTTGAAAATTTATAGAAGTTAGTAATACTATATTTTCTTTATATAATTTGTACTATATTGTATCTACCTTTATACCTATATGTATATGCAAGTAATTACATTATTTTAATAAAATTTGGTGACTCATTTTTATTCCTATTTTATTATTAGCATCAAACAAATTTACTTGTCACATCACCGCAAGTTGAATAACCCGCTCCACTTCGTTCGAATTCGTGCTTACGCAAGATATTGGTAGGTACCATGGTACGTACCACGGTAGGAACTATGATTATGCAAGGGACTGTGCAATATAATTTCCCTTTCACTTTGCCAATGCGTATGTACCCTTGAAATGAATTGCTATACTGGGAAATGGGACTACTATATCAATTATTTATTATGTTATTATATTGATTTTAATTGTGAAACTACATTTCATAGTTTATGGTAAATTTTGATATCTTAGTTTTACATTTATTTGTATATTTAAATATGATGTGAACCATTTATCTTCATAAATTTACTATTTCTTATTCTAGCTGTAAGCTGAGAGCCTTCTATTTTTTATTTGAATATTCCATATGCCATTTTCCACATTTTACGAATGTATTAATTTTTTACCTCTAGCTAAGAGAGGTATTGTATTCATGCTAAAAATCGCATATCCAGATTTTAATGAATAAACACGTTTTAAGGTCCCTAGAATCTGATTATAACATTTTTACGATGATGTCCGTGTGTGTGTGTGTGTGTGTGTGTGTGTGTGTGTGTGTGTGTGTGTGTGTGTGTGTGTGTGTGTGTGTTTTTAACTACGGGTTCCTCAATCTAACAATAATGGGAAGAGTCGAGTCAGTTTTGGTAACAATTGGACAACCGGAAGTAGTAGTTACAAGAAAAAAATCATCTAAATATTATTTATCGAAAATTTATGTAGATACTTATATTAAAGAACGTTAAATTCTTTATTCGATAAATATAAATTCATTATTATATCTTCTATAGATTTAGAGATAAAGAAAGGCATATAAAATACTACTACAAGGCAAGAAATTCAAATGTTTGTAATTGACATACAAATGTCACTGTCAAAAATATTTGTATGCCTCTGTCAAAAATATTTGTACATTATTATGAAGATTATGAAAATAAAAAAAAGTCAACAACGCAAAAGAATATACGTAAAAAAGAATATAAAAGGAATTTACGAAAAAATGATCAATATAAAGAAAAAGAAAAGGAAAGTAGAAAAAGAAAATTTCAGGATAGTGAATATAAAGAAAATGTATGTATTGTACATAATTTATTTTAAAATATCCCATAGATTTTGCAAATATATGTGAGAATTATTTTGTAGTGAGACATGAATATATGTATTTGTATTTAAAAATATTTTTCGTTTTATGCATACAACCAGGTAAAATATCTGGCGAGAGGTTATGTGTTGGCCACATCAGATTTTTTATATCGTGAAAGAGTTTTTATGTAAATGAATATATATATATATATATATATATATATATATATATATAGAATTTTAACTGTTTATAAAATTATATATTTCTGATTTCTATAAGAGTTTATTAAAACTGTCATGTTTTAATAGGCTATTCCAGCTTGGTCGAATTAAGAGAAATGAATAAAATAAACGGAAACTATATGTATAATAATGAATAGTAATAGGAATTGAAATAATATAATTAAAATACTTCGGATATATGGGGGGCTTTTTGTTATAGTGTAATGTCATGTCAGGAATATGAATTTTTCTGACTGACTACTGAAGACCGCTTAGGACCGCCTACCACGTGTATAACTAATGGGAATAACAGTTTCAAATAGGGCACGAGCTTGCATAATAGCGCCACTAACATTCTCAAACAGTTTTTATTTGATTATAAATTTCTTGTAATAAACTTTATAATTCAAATAGCCCATATTACTTATTATAGTGCCTCTGCCGGCAGATTTATGAAATGACGAAAAGCGTGCCAGGGTGACAAACTTTGTTTAAAAATTCTATCAATAATTATGTTGGCAATCCTAACTTTTTTTCTCTGTACTATCCTTAGGAAAAGAGAAATATATATTCCCTTATCAATTAATTAATGAATTCAAATCACAATTACAACAACAAAGCATAAGTTTATACTCTATTCCACCGTACCAATCCAGCGCCAGTTTTAAACAGCCAAAGTTTAAAAATAGCGGTATTCGACTGCTGTCATCTTACATTATATTACAATAAGAAGGTAACATTAATTTTAAATGCTGCACAGTGAAGCACAAATTGAACACAAATTAGTTGCAAGCAGAAAATTTAGGGCACAACACGATGTGGTTACTCAGCGTACCTGTAACCACATTAAGCTTTTTTTAAATAAAATGTTTAAAAATAATATCACATTAATTTTAAATACTGCACAGTGAAGCACAAATTGAACACAAATATATCGCAAGCAGAAAATTTAGGGCACAACACAATGTGGTTACTCAGCGTACCTGTAACCACATTCAATTTTTTTTAAATAAAATGTTTAAAAATAATATCACATTAATTTTAAATGATGCACAGTGAAGCACAAATTGAACACAAATGAATCGTAAGCACAAAATTTAGGGCACAACATATTGTGGTTACTCAGCGAACATGTAAACAAATTCAGGTTTTTTTAAAAAAATAGTTTAAAAATAAAGCACATTTCTTTTTATATACTGCACAGTGCAACACAAAAGAGGTACAACTTACTGAATACAAAAAAAATGGGGATATCAGATATGCGGTTACAGGTTCTTCGACACGCATAGGCCCACGGAGTATTTTGACCATAAGAATGAACTACTCATTTTCTTCGACTATAAAATTATACAAATTCTATATATGAGAGAAACTTTAACATAATAATCACTTAAGGCACATTCACAAATGAAAATCATAAAGCTAAACATTGCAAAGTCTAAACTTTAGGTTTATGATTTAGTTTGACGTCACAAATTTCAGCAATGAGAACGAGTCAGAAATGATATAGATATATACACCCATCTTTATTTATTATCCACTTGGAGGATTCGGCTTTTTAAACAAATGCGAGAACATGTAGACTGTCATAACTTAATTGCTGAAATATAACCAATAATGCCAAGCGAATGACAGTTTCACGGCGCACAGGTGTCTTGTTGAGTACTGCTCTACCGATATTTTAATCTTGTTTTTGAAACATTTACATAGATGTCTGTATATAACAAAACTAATTTTCAGGTAATTTAAACTTACATTTATGAATGACTTACTTAAACCTAAACAAAAACCATAATCCTAATTTTCATTTGTGAATGCACCTTTACTCACCAGTAGTGGTACCGCGCGCACTTTCGTTTCGAATTATAGTTTTCTATAATTAGAATACAATTTTCGTATTTGATGGTACCCCAGTCAAACGAATTCGAAAGTAGATTTCTCATTCGTGTAACTTCGTAAATATATCTTTAATGAATACATCACAGTCAAACTTAAACAAATGTTATGTTTTTAACATATTATGGTGACAATAAGAAAAAATTCTAAGGTAATTTATTAATTTCAATATAATTTTACATTAATATAGCGCGGTTTACGTGTGCTATACGTATAAATATTTTATTTTATATGTTTGCCACTATGTCATTCAACAATTACGTCCGCATATGTTTAATTATTTGTATGTGAATAAAATTTCCACCAAATTGAAAACCTTTGTTGCCTTATCTTTTTTTGCAACGGAAGTGTACTACAATTTATATGCATTTTGTTTACCCATTGGTCCCGTAAATTTTTTAGTAATTATAACATGATTTTTTGTAGCGAAATTGATTAACAAATTCCAGTGATCATTTGTAACTCTCATTGTAATTTTTAATCACGACAGATAAAAATTAGACACTGTCGCACACGTCGCACATATGACGGTCAAAGAAAAATTGAATTAATAATTATTGTTTTTTTCTACGCTTTTATATCAAAAATCTGGTGTGGCCAATACAATACCTCCCGCCATTTACAGCCCGAGTCACAAAAAAGATTAAGTTTTTTGGATTAGCGAATTTTACTCTAATTTTGACAGTTTATTTCTTAAAACATAGTCCAATCTAATCCAAGTAACTACCTTTTTTTAAACCCCTCAACAGGATTAAATCCCAACTTCAGAGTGGGTTCACATTCACACACATCCATACCTTAGTGGCATTCGAACCCAGAGCCCCGATGGCATTCATGACATGAGGCGTTGCTCGAACCATTGAGCCACCGGAACTATAATAAAATGAAGATTAAATTTTAAATACCGGGATAGAATAGAATCCACTAATCAAAAAATGCGGATTAGCTTAAATATTTTTGCGAATCGTTAATTTTTATTAATCTAAATACATACCTTATACTTATGCTTGAAACTGTATTGAATTCCTTTTCTATTGTTCTATTTACTTTTTCCTTTTTAAAACGTTACTAATATTATTTTGAATTTATTAGTTCTTTGATATTGACATTTATCTGTCAGTTACATACATTTGAATAACTGCGTTTACTTTGTTTAAAGCGTAGGCTCTGGGATTTAAATTATAGATAATTTTATATATTTATCCGTAAAATATATAGAAAAACTATTAATGCAAATCTATAGAAAATTTAATAATCTTTAATTTTTATAATAACATTAATCTCGAAAATATAACATTTAAAGGTATTTTTCAAAGAAAAACTATTTTCAGCTTCTAGTAAAGTGCCATTTCCGGTTATCGGATTTTCATCAAAATCTAATGGGCTCTTTCCATTACAGAAAAAGTTCGAAATACAAGATTTCAAAATTTTCTGAGTGATAGTATTTGAGTTAGAGTGGAGGATCCACACACACATACACACAGACATCATCGTGAAAATGTTAAAATTGAATTATTGGGTCCTTAAAACGTGCACGATCCCTATACCTCCCTTACCAAGGGTAGCCGGAGGTAAAAAGCCAATAATCGTTCCTATATCTTTCAGCAGATTTTTTCGGGATCATTTTTCCCTTTGTTTCCAAAGGTTTTAATAGGATTTGATCGGAACTATCGTTTTTCAAACTCAAATTTGAAAAATATTAGAAATGTAAAAATAAAAACAAAATTGGTTGCTGTCATTGTTTTATTTTTATTAGGAACAAGCGACGTGATTTTTTTAAGAGCTTATAACGTAAAAGTTTATTACTTAAACTTCACTGAAAAATAATTTTTAAATGTTAAATTTGTATAGATATTTACTATATTATACCAAGTACGGAGTAGTAATAGTAATTTAAATTGCAAGACCGTTACTCAGAACTTTACGGGCGTGTACGCTACCTAAAGAGCGAGCTTGTTATCCGTGCGAGTACGCAAATTTCGGGTAACGGTTGAGCATTGTACAACGTTTTATGATATGCTGCCTGAATCGTAAACAATAAAAAAAAAAATTAGAATGTACAGCACAATACATTAAACTATTTGATCGAAATAGTCTTTGAAAACATATGGCGAAATAAAGAATAAATAAATCTGTATATATGTTGCTATGGGTTTAACAATCCGTAAATTAGTTTACGGGCTATCCTGTAGAAACTTTTTTCCCACTACAGACAGAGCTCTGTAATAAGACGGTTACGATTCAGTATATCGTACAAATAATGTATACTCGTATACCGAATTCTAGTAAAAAGTGTAATTTTTTTTTATTCCGTATAAATTGATACACACGCCTAACAGCTTGTGCCTTACATTTTCTTACTCGTAAAAAATAAGGTTTTTCGTTGCACTACTGCCATGTCTACAGAAAGTATATAGACGTGGAGCGAAATGAATAGACTAAATATAACTTCACCAGTTGCTGCATATATAGCTTATTTGTTTATTATTATTTATTATTAATTAGTTGAGAGCTTTAAGCGCTAGTCACTTTTGTCACTGCGACCTAAACATCTATTGTAACATGACATGGCCCTATCTTAGTTTTCTGGAAGCAGTTCCAGAGTTTCCAAGAAGCCAGTTACTGCTCAAGATGGTTAACCCTCCAGCGTGCGCGCCAATAAGTGTTTCAAGAGCGGGCGCGCGGTGCAAGTATGCTCCCAAAAGTAAAAGTACCTATTTGGCACTAGGTATTATGATAATTTTCATTTTTAAGTACTTCAGTTACATCACCAATGTTTATATAGTTATTTTCGTAACAAGTTATGAAAAATACTAAATATCATGCGAGTATAAAATGACGCACGACGCGTAGCGGAGTGTAAGTCAATACACACGAGCTAGGATATTTGAATTTCATACAAGTTACGAACATTATTTTTTAGATGAGCATAAATTATGTATCTATTTAATGAAATAAGTATACTTCAAAAGCTAGAACATAATGACATAGTAACCTAGCAACCGTGTCAACTATTACGATATGAAATATGTATATGGGCTTTATATTGTTATTAAATATTTATTACATATTGCTTATACAGGGTGTTTAGCGTAAGTCCGGTACCAAGAATATTTCGTTTATATTGAGAAATACAAGAAAATGTTAATAAGCAAACTTAAACTAAACAAAGGAGTTCATATGATGATCATAGTAGGAAATTTGTATCACTTCCGATTTTAGTGTAAATAAATACTAATTTAAGTCTAACATTTATTTTCAAAATATATATTAATAAAATTTCATACAAACTAAAACATAGCAAGCTATGAAAACAATTTTATTGCCCTAACCCTATTAAATAACAAAATTCTTTTGTTTTAAAGTAATAAAATTGATCAGGCGCGCGGAAACAAATTTGATACTAATAATATTTGAGCTATGATCGATCGTTAACAGCTAGTAAGATACTGAAACGCACAGCTTACGAAATAGGCTCTATGAACCCCCAACATCCTTCTGATTGATACTGGCAGCACATATGCACCAGCGTGCCCGCTCGAGGGTTTCTACTGCCACAGCTGAACATTCGCATACGATGTGCTCCGGATTTTCTTCGTCCTCTTCGCATAGTCCACAGATGCTGTTTTCAGCTACACCTATCTTATATAGATGGGATTTTAGAGGATAATGACCAGTAAAGATACCTTTTATAATTCTAACGTCCTTTTTGTTGAAAGCTAATAGCTTGTAATGGCAAAATGAAAAAGTCAGGCGTGTCAAGCCTGTCAACAGTCCCTGCTCGGGCGCCATTTTGTAACGGCAAAATGAAAAAGGCGTGTCAGCTTGCAACTTTACTCGACGTTCTCTTCAGTTCTCCTTGCTGTCAAAACGTGTTTCTCGGGCGCCAAGCGATCGGTCGATAACACAGCACAGGAGATGTGAAGGACGCTATGATAGCGTCTCTGAAAAGAGCGCCTTGAACGCCAGAAGGGCTCGGGTAGCTTAGTGGAGACAGAGTTCGGTTTTTGACAATGAAATCATATATTGAATTTTAATATTTTATTAAAATATATTAAAACGATAAAAATAACAAATAAATGAAAGTAGCAATCGTTAGCCTACTATAGGATACTACAAATGAATCAGCGGTACTTGCAGGATTTATTTATTAAGAGGTTTGTCGAAAGGGTGAAATAAATTTCTTCGACTGACTAAGCCCCGGAATGTCTCATTAATATGAAGATAGGGCCAGTTTTTGATCTCCTTCTTTATGTGGCTTTTCAAGTGTCCACGAGAAAGTTCAGGCCCGTAAAACGGTAATTTGACTTCTTTTTTAGCGAGCTCATCTGCCTTTTCATTACCTAGAACTCCCTAATGCCCCGGTACCCACCTCAAAGTGACATTTATTTAAGTAGTACTTGGTGTAATTTTTATTCAGTTTTATATTGCAAATATCCAAAGTAAACTTTTACATTTAATTTATCCCTTTCATTTTTTTGCGTTTAAATTTTTAATTTAATGCTCACTCATTCACCACGTACTAAAGTGCACGTCTTGAAGTACATAATGAACATATTATTACAGTAAAGAGATAAAATTTATTGTAATTAAAAAGCTCGTTTTAAGTGGAAGAACGTAACATAATATTACTTTTTTAAAAATTTTATGTTACGATGATAAATTTAATAACAGCGCTGCGAGAAACATATTTCAAGTAATTTTACAAGTGATTTTTGAAGAAGCTCATATATGGCTGGCGCGCTCTACGTCTTTTTGCCGTGCGGCATATTCGCCGCGCGGCATTTTGCCGCACCGCATTTTCGTAAAGTGAGGGTTTGTATTAAAATGCGCCCACTTGCGGCGTAAGTGCCGCAGCGGCAAAAGGAACGCAACATGTCACAATTTTAGTGCGGTGCGGTGACAAACATTTGCTTTGTGTTATACGACTCAAAGCGCACTATAACAATTCACCGCAACGTAACAGCACCATTAAGATGTACATATTTGTTTAAAAGCATACTTATTTGTTAGTTGTCCATTTTTATCAACGAAGATGTCTTCTTCTGTTACACCTACGATTTCTGCAAGTGATTTGGAGCAAGGGCCTGACATTAATATAGAAATATTAATATTAGAAATAGAAAAACGGTCGCCCTTATACAATAAAACCTTAAAATGTAAATTTCTTAGTTGATATCGGTTGTATGATATATACGGAGCAACAAGTTTCATAAATGTATTGAATGATTCTATGCTCATTCGGTATTACTAAAAAAGCTTCTCAGGATGATCCCTTAATTCATGAAATATTTTGAAAAACTGCTCTTTATTTAATCTTTGTATCCCAAAAACTTTTAATTTTTCTGTTTATTTTCACGATTTTTTGTTCATAGAACACAAATACACGCTTTTTCTATTAGATCCATATTTAAAACGTTAGGTACGGTAAAATAGGGTAATAAAGGAATTATATTTATTTTGACCTTTTTTTATAGTCAACAATGGAACAAAAAACCGCGCGACATAGGGTCGCAGTGCGCTCTTTGCCTATATGTACGTGTACATTCGAATAATATTTAACTACCATTGTAATTAATGTTTAATTTTTAATTTTTTTTACAGAAATGGTATATCGGAGCCCATTCAAATATCCATCATACACCCCATTTCTTCATTTCTTGGTAAGTTAATAAATAATAATACTAACGTCATTTGCATACTACATTCCAGAAATTTACTAAAAATTATACTGATCTTGCTAGTGCTGACTGGAGTTAGCAAAACTTCTATTAAAATTAAAATTCATCATCTTAATGGATTACCATTGTTAAGGTACAAGGTACAAGTGATGAAAACGGCCATTAGATACGCGATTCCATTATGAATAATGAATAACGTTAATTATAAAAAACAAATATTGACTATAAAAATATTTTACATACCTATATCATTTGAAATATGTTTTATGAAAACTATGCTCCATATAGAAAGTGATAAATTATTAAAATGTAAAACTTCTATTTAAATTAAAATTCATCATCATCTTAATGGATTACCATTGTTAAAGTAGATCGTAAAGGTTAAGTGCACATTAAGCCCGAGAAATCTGAGGCTTAAAGTAAGTGTATAAATTACCATACGGCGCAATACATTTTTGAAATTTAGGTTCCACTTAATATTAAGTTATACTTAGGTATAAGTGATGAAAACGGCCATTAGATACGCGATTCCATTATGAATAATGAATAACGTTAATTATCAAAAAACAAATATTGACTATAAAAATATTTTACATACCTACATCATTTGAAATATGTTTTATGAAAACTATGCTCCATATAGAAAGTGATAAATTATTAAAATGTAAAACTTCTATTTAAATTAAAATTCATCATCATCTTAATGGATTACCAGTGTTAAAGTAGATCGTAAAGGTTAAGTGCACATTAAGCCCGAGAAATCTGAGGCTTAAAGTAAGTATAAATTACCATACGGCGCAATACATTTTTGAAATTTAGGTTCCACTTAATATTAAGTTATACTTAGGTATAAGTGATGAAAACGGCCATTAGATACGCGATTCCATTATGAATAATGAATAACGTTAATTATCAAAAAACAAATATTGACTATAAAAATATTTTACATACCTATATCATTTGAAATATGTTTTATGAAAACTATGCTCTATATAGAAAGTGATAAATTATTAAAATGTAAAACTTCTATTAAAATTAAAATTCATCATCATCTTAATGGATTACCATTGTTAAACTAGATCGTAAAGGTTAAGTGCACATTAAGCCCGAGAAATCTGAGGCTTAAAGTAAGTGTATAAATTACCATACGGCGCAATACATTTTTGAAATTTAGGTTCCACTTAATATTAAGTTATACTTAGGTATAAGTGATGAAAACGGCCATTAGATACGCGATTCCATTATGAATAATGAATAACGTTAATTATCAAAAAACAAATATTGACTATAAAAATATTTTACATACCTATATCATTTGAAATATGTTTTATGAAAACTATGCTCCATACAGAAAGTGATAAATTATTAAAATGTAAAACTTCTATTAAAATTAAAATTCATCATCATCTTAATGGATTACCATTGTTAAAGTAGATCGTAAAGGTTAAGTGCACATTAAGCCCGAGAAACCTGAGGCTTAAAGTAAGTGTATAAATTACCATACGGCGCAATACATTTTTGAAATTTAGGTTCCACTTAATATTAAGTTATACTTAGGTATAAGTGATGAAAACGGCCATTAGATACGCGATTCCATTATGAATAATGAATAACGTTAATTATCAAAAAACAAATATTGACTATAAAAATATTTTACATACCTATATCATTTGAAATATGTTTTATGAAAACTATGCTCCATATAGAAAGTGATAAATTATTAAAATGTAAAACTTCTATTTAAATTAAAATTCATCATCATCTTAATGGATTACCATTGTTAAAGTAGATCGTAAAGGTTAAGTGCACATTAAGCCCGAGAAATCTGAGGCTTAAAGTAAGTGTATAAATTACCATACGGCGCAATACATTTTTGAAATTTAGGTTCCACTTAATATTAAGTTATACTTAGGTATAAGTGATGAAAACGGCCATTAGATACGCGATTCCATTATGAATAATGAATAACGTTAATTATCAAAAAACAAATATTGACTATAAAAATATTTTACATACCTATATCATTTGAAATATGTTTTATGAAAACTATGCTCCATATAGAAAGTGATAAATTATTAAAATGTAAAACTTCTATTAAAATCAAAATTAAAATTCATCATCATCTTAATGGATTACCATTGTTAAAGTAGATCGTAAAGGTTAAGTGCACATTAAGCCCGAGAAATCTGAGGCTTAAAGTAAGTGTATAAATTACCATACGGCGCAATACATTTTTGAAATTTAGGTTCCACTTAATATTAAGTTATACTTAGGTATAAGTGATGAAAACGGCCATTAGATACGCGATTCCATTATGAATAATGAATAACGTTAATTATCAAAAAACAAATATTGACTATAAAAATATTTTACATACCTATATCATTTGAAATATGTTTTATGAAAACTATGCTCCATATAGAAAGTGATAAATTATTAAAATGTAAAACTTCTATTAAAATTAAAATTAAAATTCATCATCATCTTAATGGATTACCATTGTTAAAGTAGATCGTAAAGGTTAAGTGCACATTAAGCCCGAGAAATCTGAGGCTTAAAGTAAGTGTATAAATTACCATACGGCGCAATACATTTTTGAAATTTAGGTTCCACTTAATATTAAGTTACACTTAGGTATAAGTGATGAAAACGGCCATTAGATACGCGATTCCATTATGAATAATGAATAACGTTAATTATCAAAAAACAAATATTGACTATAAAAATATTTTACATACCTATATCATTTGAAATATATTTTATGAAAACTATGCTCCATATAGAAAGTGATAAATTATTAAAATGTATATGTATAATATGAAAATAATTGTAGTTTACGTTTTTATTTATTTGTAAATCATACATCATTTACGTTTATATTATATTTAATATTCCTGTGAAATTGAACACAATAGCAAATCATCACAACGGTAACTTTTAATGAAAAATAATTGACATTATATATCAGTGCAATTTGTAATTAAAACAATAAAAAAACAATGCAATTAATTAAATGTACTGCACATTCCAATTAAATACACAGCGCTGCAATGTAATTAGCGTGAAGTTTTTATATAAAATAAAACAAAACTAAATCTGTAATAAATTATGTAAACGGCGGCGCGCTGAAAATCTCTGAAATCGTGTGAAACGGTGAATAATTAACAGTATCAAGCTGAATCTCACAGAATACATCAGGTGTGAACAAGTGATAACGAACCTACAGTTTTAGCGAAGTCGCACTCAAAATAAAATGCTGAAAGTAATTATTACTAAGCAGTTTCCCCAATGAGAGCACCAGCTTTTATATAAAACTCAGTATTAAGCAGAAAGCGTGGGATTCATAACATCAATGTAATGAAGAAGAATATTTGTATCTTTACGAAAATGAGGTTTTTTCATTTCGAATACTTGCTATTTATGTTCTCTTGAAATATTATTTTTGGTGTTCTTCTTGGGAATTACATTAATAAAATGAAAGCCTGAAGTGAAATAAATTTCTTGATGAAAAGGATATTACAAAGAAACCTTTTACAACAATGAGAATTGAAATTAAAGCTGTTTAAAAAAAAATTGATATCCAAAATTTTTACCAGGAATATACGAATAGAGCCTGTTTTAGACAGTTTATTAAGAAATTAATTTAATAAATTTATGAACACGGATTCATATACTCGTGCAACACTAAAAAAATCTAATGTGGCCAGCACATTACCTTCCGTCAGTTCTATGTATTTTGTACAAATTTCATACAGAAAGTTCCTTGCTAAAGATTATATTTCTTGTACATTACCTTTCGGCAGTTGCATGTATTTTATGCAAATTCCATACAGAAAATGTATAGCAAAAGATCCTATATTTTCAGTAAAATTATAAGACAAACACACTATGTCAATTTCATTTGACACTGACATCTTTCAATCAGAATTTTCTTAATATAGTAGCTGTTTCCATAGCTATGGCTACTTTATGAAATTTAATTTCTTTATAATTTTTTAACTATCCATTTAATTTTAAGTATAAAATGCAGTCAAATCGTATAGAGAATAAAATATTCTTTAATATTTATGATCATATTAAATGTGAAAAAATGATATTTAACATAGTTTTTTCAAGAAAAACTGTTAAAATCTTCAAATGTTAGTACTTCCGGTTGACCAATTGTAACCAAAATCTAATCAGCTCTTCATATGGATATAACGAAGACGAATACGAAAAAATTGGAATTTTTGAAATTGTAGTATTAGAGTTATCGCAGACGAAATTTTTTTTACACACAAACACACGCACACACACACATCCACACATACACAGTAAATTCGTATTCTAGAGACCCTAAAACGTGCTTATTGATTAAAAACTCATCCTCGAATTTTTGACCAAAGTCAATACCTTCCTTACCTAAAGGTGACGGAAGGTAAAAATAGGCTTGTATGTTTTTTTTTCATTTTTGGTTAGCAATTACTATATACGATTATAATTAGATATTCCGTCATTATCAAAATCTAGATATTAAAGCAGACTTTCACATCCAGAAATGGAAAACTAATAGTGATTATTATTACTTGTGTACCGTTTATTAACTTCTTTAGACTTCAAATTTCAAAAATGTGTACCGTCCAACGTTTTTTGATATTTTATATGTTATTAAGAATTAAAAAAAATTGCTTAATATATTGTTATTCAAGTTTTGGCGCGAAAGTTATGACGTCAGCGATACCCTGCCGTAAGTAGAGAGAACCGACATACGTTACCATTAATATATACGGTAATTTCTGAAAGAATAAAAATACGTTTTCGTTATAAACTGTGATCATAAATCTTTAGAATTAATGCTAATACAGTAAGACAAAATATTATTCCGTCATTTGAAAATATATATTTGTGTGATTTACTTACACGATTAGATGAGAGTAGCATTAAATGTTCATATATTCAAACCCATCCATAAATATAAATCAGGTAAGGAAAATTCATAATTTTAACCAGTTTTCAAAATCAGGTTAATTATTGGTTTTAATTAATGTGACTTTAAGTCCTTTAATATGATATTGAAGGTTATTTCACTTAAAATAGTATTTAAGCTACATTTTTTTATAAATAATTACAACAATGATAGTAATGAAAACATAGTTGATAATAAAAAGTAATCCAACATTTACGTTCGTATATCCTAACCTATTACAACAATGACAAGTATTGATATTGCAATAATTAAAACATAAATCATAATAAAAATTTATAAAAAATAGATTTTTGTTTCTTAATTAAAAATTATTCAGAACTTGTGTTATTGTATTTTTATACCGGGTTGCAGAAACGTTCATCAAACATTTGTTCGGTTAGCGGTTCATCAAAACGAACAAATTCGAATCAGTTTCCCTGTTCTTATGACATTTAAATCATTGCTGTCAAAAAATCGCGTTGCATTTGTTCGGTTTTAACTGCTAATTGAACAATGCGTTGATGAACGTTTCTGTACCAGGCATTAAGAGTAAACTGCTGACGTCTCAACATTGCGACCATTATCCAGAAAAAAATTAATTAGATTATTATCGGTATAAAAATCCAAAATATAAAGCAAGTTTTATTTAGTTTTCATTCATTTAAATTCGAAATTCAAATGCAACATTTAATTGCTAAAAAGCCATAGACTTGGACGGTTGGGCCCATAACAATTTTTTCTTAATTTTGAAATGTTATATTAAGGCCTGGCCAAACAATTTTCATGTTAGTTTGCTCTGGTCGATAATCAGAGTCACTCTTCAGAGACGATAACAATATATAGTGATCGTGTTCACCGAATTTTCATTACTTAATTTTGAATTTGATCATATTTTTAAAATACAGCGATTATTAACATTGTGTCTTGTGAAAATTTGGGAAGAATAATTGATATGAGCACCAAAATAATTTTTGTGCACCCACTGATTCTAATAATTTTAAGTAAAGGTCTCCAAAACATTACTTGGGCATCAAAAATAATAAATGAGCACTGTAAAATTTTTGAAGGGCATATAGTACTGACCAAAATCAACATGGGTCTGATCTTCCATAGTTTCCGAGATTTGAGGAAGTGAAAAATTAGTTTTTACGGGGTTTACGTCTCGAAAACTATAAGAGTTACGACTTTGAATAAATGGGATTTTTTGTTTACATTTCAGAGGTCATCTTAGATGTGCTTTTCTTTTTATAAAAAAAAATAAAATAATTGTACTATGTTAAATGTTGTGGCGACCTTGGCCAATATTTAATTTTCAAATAACTTCGTAACTATTAGAAATAGAGAAAAAAACTTTCATATAAAATTTTATTGTTTTTTTATAGTCTATTTACTGACATAGATACAATTTTGTTCGATTACTATCTATGTCAGATTTTTTTCTATTTTTCGCTTTTCTCGGAAACAGTTGAAGTCCTATGTTGATTAAGATTTTTTCCTTATTTTGATCAGTACTATATGCCCTTAAATTCTTTTACAGTATTCTTGAAACACCCTGTATTTATTTTATTGTGGAATCATAAACTTGTTTTTTTTTATTTTGGTTTTTTAATATGTACTTTATGAAACTCATATGGATGTTATAAAGTACTGTTTTATGACATCCAAATGAGTTTCATAAAGTACATATTAAAAAACCAAAATAAAATTTCCTAAACATGAAATAACGTATATTTTTCAATATTTTCTGACAATATTTTCTGACAAAAAATAGTATAAAATATACGTTTCATGAGACATTTCAGCGCATTTGTCCTCTTAGAAAACTCGCGGCAAGCCGCTCGTTTCTAACTAAAACGCGTGCGTTAAAATCATGTATTTTGAAACTCGTATCGTCAAAAGTGGGCGCAATGTGATATTTATTGCTTGAGAGCCTATAAAGTTGCCAGGCAACAACAATTCAAACATATCAAAATGGTTTATGGATAAATGTCAGGCAACACAAAAAAACGATATATCACATTTTTTGAATACTCGCAAAACTTTCATATTATTTCTCGTATACGTCTTTTGATTTATGTCGAACTAACATGCCCAGTGCAGCCTCAAAGTCATTCAATATTTATTTGAAATAATCGATTCCTGCCATTTTCATTTGACACTAAATTAAAATTGTTTATAACAACATAGCAACACCAACAAATTATGAAGAAACCGCAACATACTTAAAATTCACAACGCCAGCACAACAATAACGAAATATATATACACATATACCTACTGAATCCTTAAATTTCGAGAACCAAAATAAAATAAAGCGTTGAATGTACCATAATCAAGATTATAGCACTTTTTTACCTCCCGCTACCCTTGGTAAGGGAGGTATAGGGATCGTGCTGAAAATCGCATATCGAAATGATGGTAAATGACCACGTTTTAAGGTCCATAGAATCCAATTTTAACATTTTCACGATGATGTCTGTGTGTATGTGTGTGTGTGGATCCTCCACTCTAACTTAAATACTATCATTCAGAAAATTTTGAAACCTTGTATTTCGAACCTTTTCTGTAATGGAAAGAGACAATTATATTTTGGTGAAAATCAGATAACCGGAAATGGCACTTTACTAGAAGCTCAAAATTGTTTTTCTTCAAAAAATACCTTAAATGTTATTTTTTCGAGATTAATATTATTATAAAAATTAAAGATTATTAAATTTTCTATAAATTTGCATTAATACTTTTTCTATATATTTTATGGATAAATTTATAAAATTATCTATAATTTAAATAACTATCAAAGAACCAATCATTTCAAAATAATATTTGTAACGTTATAAAAAGAAAAAAGTAAACAGACCAATAGAAAAAGTATTCAATGCAGTTTCCATCATAAGCAAATATGTAGGTATGTATTTACATTAATAATAACTAACGATTCATAAAAATGTTTAAGCTAATCCTCATTTTTGGATTAGTGAATTCTATTCTATCCGGGTATTTAAAATTTAATCTTTATTTTATTATAGCTCCGGTGGCCTAATGGTTAGAGGAACGCCTCATGTCATGAGTGCCCTTGAGGCTCTGGGTTCGAATCCCACTAAGGCATGGATGTGTGTGAATGTGAACCCTCTCTGTAATTGGGATTTAATCCTGTTGAGGGGTTTTTACACACTATAATATTTATAAATTTGTTACAATTTGACATATGTCAAAATTTAAAACGCTGTCAAATTTAGCAATGAGTTAAATTTATATGAAACTGGGCATCTGCATTTTAATTTTCTAATGTTGAGCTTCAAAATAAATAATATTTTTATCAGAAAAATTAAATATTTAGTGCCCAAGTTGATAAATTGGATACCAGACCAGTTTTTTTAGATACCGATTTGTGAATAATTTGAGGCTCAAATTATCTGCCCGAATATTAGTTTGAGTGGCGAATAACATATAATTATTTGGAGAGAAAATCAATACTTACCTATGATTTTAGTCTTGGTGTTTGGTTGATTAAATCAAACGCAAATATAAATGAGACAAATATTTTTATGATTACACAAACTTGTCACTATTTTACTTGCTCAAGACCTTAACAATTATATCAAGGTCGTTAGTTTGTAAATTTATGATTGCCCAAACAGAACTTTAAATAATGCATATATCTTATTTCGATATAATATAGTCAATTTAAGGGAGACAAAATTTTAAGTTTCATTGGCGAAAATAGTCAAAAACCTATTAATCTAATTTGATAGATTTGATTTTGAGATTAGATTTTTAGTTTAGGTAGATTTTTTTCTGCAATTACAAACTTTTAAATTGCTTTTGCGTTTAATTTAGATCATCGAGGACTTGATGACATTTCAATCAAAAAAATTTAATTTGAGATTCAGGTCATTAAAAAACTCGTTTACTTAACTCTCATTAAAATTTTGAAAGCTCTCGTATTTTTTGATATTCGGGTTATTGAGTTTTATATAGATCATATTAAAACAGAGTGCACTTTAATAACATCCATCTACAGACCTTAATAATACTCCTAAATAATAAAATAAATAAATTTATTAATTTACAGAATATGAAGAATCGTAAATGAACAATTTGTGTTTTTTATAATTAATATATAATTTATAGATAGATATAATATTAACAATGTATGAAATTTTTAAAGACAACATTCGCTACAATATAATTTAGGTTTTTTTTCTGTGAACCTTTTTTTTGTAAACATCATCGTTACATTTATGGATTTCTATTACAAAATTTTTGTGTAAAAATCAATTATAAAATGTTGTAAGTACAATACATCGATTCTTGAATAAAATTTGCGGTTTTTTTTAAGTTCATCATGAACCCAAAAATTTATGGAAAGTGTATTTTTAAGATGATGACAGCTGCCAAGATGTCAAGAATTAGAAGATACTATGTACTATAGTATGGAGAAAAGGGTCATCGCAGAAGCGTTTCGTCGCGACCCCGGTTACTGGTTTATCCATATTAATTCTGCCTCTACGAACATACTGGTATAGTATACAGGCTGGTGACTTGGACGACGCAGCATAAGAGTTTCAATGGTAAAATCTTAATGTGCAGTTATTTGCTCCCCTAATTGTTTTAGAACAAAATTGTATATAGGTTTTTTCTACAGAAAAAATACAACATCCGAATATGATATTGTTTATAATTTTCAATTTCCGAAACTGTAAATATAGTCAAAAACAATTATAACATTTTTGCAAAATTATAGGTGCCGTGGAATAAAAATTTAAACAAATATCACATAAAAAATTAGCAAATGTCAGACAAGAATTTTACAACAGACTGGGGTATTGTTTAATGGTAAATGGAGGTTTATTGGAACATTTTACGTCTTTTAATTTAAATAATTCAAGGATCATATTCATAGTTGTTATAATCAACTATTACATTGTTGTCATCAACTACAATAAAGGTGTTTTCATTATCCTCGTTTTGAAAATAAATTTAACGTCAAGTATCTTTGAGAGCTGTTTGCATTTTTGTTTAAATTTTTGTTCCACGGCATCAATGATTTTTGTAAAAATATTATGGTTTTCGATTATTTTTAAGGTTTCCGAAAATGAAAAATTATAAACAATATTATATTCGGATGCAGTATTTTTTCTGTAGCAAAAACCTAAATATAATTTTGTTCTAAAATAATTAGGGGAGCAAATAACTGCACATTAAGATTTTACCATTGAAACTCCTATGCTGCGTCGTCCAAGTCAACCCTGTACAATATATAATGTAGTTTGATTAACTGCAATTTCGTTTCTCTATTATTATATGTATGTATATCGGAGTATTTATATTACTGATCATCTATTATCTATTGGTAAACATTATGAAATAAGAAAAGTTAAAAAAAATTAATACAAAATTAATAATATATTACGTCTAAACTATCATATTTTATGCAGATTAAATTAAAACGTAAAGTATTCTCTCTGCAGCTATCGATTACTTATGGGTAACCAGATGACATTTTATATTGAGACCAACTGATTTTGTTTCATCTGTTTATTTTAAATTACGTATGTTGTGTTTATATGTTATATTTTATACGGTATCTATGTTATATTATCAAGTGAAAGTGAAAAATAAAAAAAAATACATTTGTCACGGTTTTATAATTAATTATCCTTTTCTAAATTAGATCAAAGTTTTATATTATTTACACAATTTAATTATTGAGTTGAGTTTTTACAACTTACAACTAAAAAGGTACATAACAAAATTTAAAAAGAATATAAAGTAGTTTTATAGAATATTAACAATGAGTTAACAGTTTGTATATTTGAAATAAACTGTGAAAAATTGTCAGCCATCGGGATTCGAACCCGAGACCCCTGTGACGATTAATAATATCCTCAGCAGTTATACGACTTTAAAAGTGAAAGATTGTTCAGCCATCGAGAGGAGAGCAGCCAATAGCTTAGTTGGTAAGAGCACTGTCCCGGCAAGATAGGGGTCTCGGGTTCGAATCCCGATGGCTGACAATTTTTCACAATTTATTTCAAATAGTTTTATAGAATAAATTCATTTAGTATAATGAACATTTCTGGTTACACATGAGTAACTCGGCGAGGGGTTGATCACTTGGGAATTAGTTGTACACTTGAGTAGGAATTGGCAAGAATTAGCTAGGAATTAGAGGAATTTAAATGGAATTAAAGGAATTAACACAGAATTATAGGAATTCTCTAGGAATTGAAGGAATTCACTAGGAATTGAAGGAATTACCCAGGAAATAACTAGAATTTTAGGGAATTCACTAAAATTTTAACAATTACCTTGGTTTATAATCTAAATATATGTTCTAGATATCAATATATTTTTCATGTTTTTTAATCAATCTCAGTTCTAATTTTAAAAAATATCCTTATGAACTTATATGAAAATAACTTTAAAATTTAATAGTAAACTATAATAATAACAAATTAAAAATAATAAATATTTATTTATTAAAAAAAAACATTTTCAAAACTATTCAATTATATTTTACGAAATTTGGTACCTAGGGGTTTTCCGACATACCCGTTTCAACTAAAATATTTTCAAAACAATTATTATTCCGGTTTAACCGGAAATGTTCCTAATTTTCTTATTTAAATAGTATGCCAAATTTTATATTTTGTCTTTGAATTCAGCAGAAAATTCTACATATGAAACAATAGAAACATTTTACCATAATCAACCACTTCCGGCTTAACACAACTTTTTTGTTTTTTCTTAAAAACGGTGACTTCTTTATCACTCTATCTCAAAAATGGAATCGAATATCTATAATCTGTAAAAACAGTTTTATAAATAAAGCTTTAGTTTACATTGACATAAATTAGTGATCGAAAATTTTTGAAAAAAATAATTTCTATGTTAAGCTTTTTAAACATAACACCCCATTTTTTATTATTTAAATGAATTTAAATGAAGTTAAAAATTGGATTAGTTTGAGTAGCATGTTCAATATTGAAAATTAATATATTTGTAATAAAATGGAAAATAAGTAAACGATATTTAACATATTCTTTGGCATGTTTATTTCTGTCTAGTTTTCTGTTGCCATGTTTATTTTGTATTAGTATTATCTTTGGTTTTTCAATTAATGTTATCCTTACTTTTAGCTTTTACTTTGACTTCCATTATGTGTCAGATATGTATCCATAAATCTAATATAATTTTAATTTTTACTGTAACATTAAACAAGAGGTGTAAACACTAAGAACGTATTAACGCAAAAATGGATTAGATACCACATAATTTTGAAATTACTAAGAATAAAAGTCACAAAGTACGTATATAATCAAAGTATTGATTATCAAAAATTATAGGAATTATCTGAGAATTAGCGAAATTACCTGGGAATTAGAGGAATTACCTGAGAATTAGAGGAATTACCTGGGAATTAGTGGAATTACTTGGGAATTAGTGGAATTAGCTAGGAATTAGAAGAATTAGTGGAATTAAAATTGAATTGTACGCTTTCTTCTTAAGTGACCAACCCCTCGTAACTCGGTTAGCTGAATATAATATTTTTTTTAAAAAAAGTCTATATTTACTAAATACTATAGTGTCAAAATTATTAAACACCAGGAAAAAAGTTATAATATCCATTTGTGACCGTTCTGTGTTCTGTGTAGTATGGTTAGATATTTGTCGTAACTGCAACTAACCATGTTACATTCTCAAGCTTAATAACATGTGGTTACCATGTGACCATAGTAAATTTGTAGGTAACCATTTTGAATAAAATACGCCTATATCTTACACGAATCATTAGCAAGTCTGTAAATGCAGTATGCTTAGCTGATAGAGGTATTATTAATTCTAATTATATTAATTTTATCTCTTTATAAAATTTACTTGAAACTAACAGCGCCAGGGGGCAAAAATATTAGAGCATACGTTTTAATGCAAAGTATAAAATATAATTGAAATGACAACATATTTCTTGAAAAGTTTTGCAAATTCATTTTAAATCTAAGCAGAATTGAAAAGTCCGTATGCAATATGGAGAATTTCCGTGATTTGACGTATTTTTAATATCCCCCTTTCTATCTATCCATTTAAATCTTGAAAATTTACGACTTGAGGACGGAATCCTTGAAGAATTATTAAAACCACATTTAAGCTGATGGGGTGACGCCGTGAAAAATTTCCACCTGTCAAAAAATGATGATGGATGACACTTCGCAGGTTTATACGTGTCACTGGCGGAGTATAATTATAATCCAGCCGTATCCACGCATGAGAATTCACTGGGAAGGGGGAGCAGGAATGAACTGTCCAGCGGACAGCGAAAGCAGGGAAATTTCATAAACAATAAATATAAAAAGGATCCAAATTATACAACATAATAATGTAACATTATAATACGTCAGGTTCGTAAATATAAACTGTGTTAAATAGCAATAAAATTTATTTAATTAAATCTGTTTTTAATGGGAGATAATCAACGATAAAATTTTCAAAATAGTAGTGAGTCATTGATTAACGCATCTATAAAGCGAGTAATTATTATTTGCCTGTATTTCAAATATAGAGGGCTTTTATTAAAACTGACGTTTAATCTCATAAGAATATAATGTAGAAGCACGCTTAATAATTGGTCGTAATACAGACCAATAAGTTTTACCTACTTTGAAGATGGTATGGAATATAACCGCGTGGGGTTCGCGCGTATTACAAACTTTAAATAAATTTATAAACTGCTGACGTGTCAACATGGCGACCATTTTCCACAAAAAATTTAATTAGATTATTATCAGTATAAAAATCCAAAATATAAAGCAAGTTTTATTTAGTTTTCATTCATTAATTTTCGGAATTCATATGCAACATGTAATTGCTAAAAAGCCATAGACTTGGACGGATGGGCCTATAATAATTCTTTCTTCATTTTGAAATGTTGTACCAAGGCCTGACCAAACAATTTTCACGTTAGTTTGCTCTGGTCGATAATCAGAATCGTTCAGAGACCATAGCAATATTTAGTGATCGTGTTCACCGAATTTTCATTTTGAATTAAAATACAGCGATTATTAGCGTTGTGTCGTGTGAAAATTTGGGATGAATAATTGATATGAGTACCAAAATAATTTTATAATAACTGATTCTAATAATTTTAAGTAAAGGTCTCCAAAACATTACTTGAGCATCAAAAATAATAAATGAGCACTGTATTGCTGATAACGGAAATATACAGGGTGTTTCACAAAATACTGTAAAAAAATTTAAGGGCACATAGTACTGATCAAAATGAGTAAAAAAGCTTAATCAACATGGGTCCAACCTTCCATAGTTTCCGAGATTTGAGGCAGTGAAAAATGAGTTTTCACGGGGTTTACGCCTGCTATCTCAAAAACTATAAGAGTTACGACTTTGAATAAATGGGATTTTTTGTTTACCTTTCAGAGGTCATCTTAGATGTGCTTTTGTTTATTTTTTTAAATCAAATAATTGTACTATGTTAAATGTGGCGACCTTGGCCAGTATTTAATTTTCAAATAACTTCGTAACTATTAGAAATTGAGAAAAACCTATCATATAAAATTTTGTTGTTTTTTTATAGTCTATTTACTGACATAGATAAAATTTTGTTCGATCACTATCTTTGTCAGTTTTTTTTTTTTCGATTTTTCGCTTTTCTCGGAAACAGTTGAAGGTGAGTCCTATGTTGATTAAGCTTTTTTACTTATTTTGATCAGTACTATATGCCCTAAATTTTTTTACAGTATTTTTGAAACACCCTGTATTTATTTTATTTTGGAATCATAAACTTGTGTTTTTTATTTTGGTTCTTTAATATGTACTTTATGAAACTAATATGGATGTTATAAAGTACTGTTTTATCACATCCATATGAGTTTCATAAAGTACCTACATATTAAACAACCATAATAAAATTGCCTAAACATGAAATAACGTATATTTTTTAATATTTTTTGACAAAAGGACCAAAATAGAAAAAATAGTATAAAATAAACGTTTCATAAGACATTTCAGCGCATTTGTCCTCTTAGAAAACTTTAAATAAATTTATAGATCTTTTACCTAATTCAGAATGACACTACAATTTAAAAATTTTAGTGAAGATTTAGATTTAGGAATACAACTCAACTTTTACGATGTGAATCGAACAAAATATTTGAATTAAGCCCTATTTAGAGTAAAACTATATTTTTCAAACACCTACTTTAAAATTACTCTTGAAATTTAAATTTTATTACTAAAGAAACATTTTAAGAATGAGGTTGTAAAAAAATGAATTACTAGTATTTAAATACCTAAAAATATACAGGGTCTTAATGAATACGTGTTTCAAATTTATAGGGTATGTAGGGGATGCAAAATAGACTAACATTTACTACTAAACTCATATCCTGTGGCTCGAAAACGGTGCGTTGGCGGATATGAGTTTATTATTAGTAAAAGTTAGTCTATTTTGTAACCCTTACATACTCTATAAATTTGTTACACGTATTCATTAACACTCTGTACACACCTAACAAGAATAAGCATTTAATGTATCATTAATAAATTTTATTTAAATTTTTTTACGCACAACAGTATTAATATTTGTTTATTTACATCTTAGTTACTATATAACAGAGTTAAACTATAGGCCCCCTGGGCAATTTTTTTTGTCACTTTTACCGCCTGGTAATGATACTAACCTTTATTTAATTTAATTAATTTTGGTAGTATTTATTAATAATTTGTTATATACCTACAAAATAAGGTTAACATGTGCGGAACAATATCGTAACTGTAAAATAGACGGCAACACATGCCATTCTTCATCTGGATTTCTATTATAGCGGTATTCAGCTAGTATGAAATGTAAAAATAAAATATATTACAACAAGAACCTAATTTACTTGTATTCAATCACACAATATAATAACATTCTATTTTTATAATCAATAGAAAATTGCTATTTACAAATTACATGAAAACATTAATATTTCAAGGATTCTATTCGTCAATTTTGTCTCAGTTATCTGTAAAGTATTGTACGTATACCTCAGGCCGAAAGAAAATTACGCCCTGAGACCATAGACGAATTGTTGAATTGTACAGTAGTTTTGATATTATATTTTGAATTCATGCATGTTTTGAAATCACAAATTTGCAGTTTTCATACAGTTCAATATGTATGAATACAATGTTTGGGTTTGAAAGTTTATAAATATTTAGAAAACTCAGTTCAATGTAAATTGAAAAATAACACTTAAGAGTAATATCATATTTATTATTCATAGATTTAAATAAATATTACATTTCATTTTCATCCGCTCTACACAAATTTATAATGGAAAAATGTTTCACTGATTAATATGTAATTATATTCAATATTTTAACTTAGTTATGCAACACAAATTTAAATTTTTTATTATGCATATCGTGGGTATACTGCTAAAAATGACAAAGTCTAAAATTATGGAAAATGAGTTAAAATGCTCAAGTCTTTTAAAAATCTAATCTCTATACAAGGAAAAATTGCACAAGCAAAATATCTGTGCTAAAAATAACTTGAATTATATTCAAAATACATTAGTAATCAAATCAAAACTCACCCCTTTTTCCAAATTCCTTTACACTACAAAAAATGTTATAAAATATTAAACATGACTACTACTTGTATAAAAGGAAAAATATTAGAAAATGAAGAAAACATTTAAATTCTGACTCACAAATTACGTTATTTTTCAAACGTCGTAGAAATGGCATTTTTTGTGACTTGATTCACAAGGTAGAAGTTTCATTTCTACGCCGGCGGAGTAGGAATAAAATAAATAAATATCCATAGAAACTGAATAGAATTAGCGAATAAAAAGAAAAATAGTGCGTTTGAAAAAAAATTTAATGTGTCATTCGGAATAAAAGTGTCTTTGTGTGCCTCGCATGCAATTGTCCGACTCGCTTTGCTCGTCGTGCAAACTTCCGTGCTCGCCACACAAAGTATCACTTTTACTCCTAATAACACAATATACTATTATTGACTTGGTCACTTTTAGCAGCATGTATAACCACGATATATTCAAATAATAATTTTATTTGTATTCTTTGCTTGAAGATAGGGGATTCGAACATTGCCGGTTTCAGTATATTCTCCTTCCTTAAATTGCGTGTTTAGTTTACCTACGAAGTAATCGTTTGCTGGGGGGGGGGGGGGTTATACTTTTTAATACGCGGCATAGGTATTATAATTTATCTCAAACCTATGGTCATATATATATATATATATATATATATATATATATATATATATATATATATATATATATATATATATATCGGTCATTTATGCATTAGCACAACACGTGTGTTAAATGTTAACTAAATTTGTTCACAAGATTGTAGTATTCTTTTTCTTGTTTTTTAAAAATGGCAAACTTGATTAAGAGTCACTAAATTCATTTGAAAATGTTGTTGTATAAATGGTTGGTTTATTGAATGTTCCTTATTTTTAGAACGTTTGTTTTTAACACCCGCCTGTATATTTTCTTGTAATAATAACGACATGCTCAATACGAGGTAAAATCTTTATGTTTAACAATGTAAAAAAGTATAATGTAGAAACAGGTGTACGATTTTAGTAATTAGGTACATATCTACCACTATTGAGTCGAATACCTGTATTTGTACAATTCTCTTTCAAAAATGTTCTGCAGTGTTTTAATTCTGTTACCTATTCGGATATTAACTGCACTAATCCATGCTTGAATTTATAAATTGTTTTAATTTAAATCTAATAGCGTACCGACTATATTTCAAACATAATTTCCAGAACTTATTTAGAGTCGAAAAGTTCTATAAACATACTCCCTAAAAGTAACCGTTATCGAGTTATTATTTAATTCATACTTTATGTGGCTAAAATTTTAGTTCGAATTTTATTAAATACATTTTTTTATACATTTTTATTGTTTTTTACATGAAATATTCAAAATTATTTCCATTGTGTCCGATACACAGCACGTCGCAGGAGAAATTGCCTAATAATATTGGCAGCCTGTTGTATTCTTTAGCGTAATTCGCAAAACTATTGGTCCTTCTACCATCTTCATGAAAAATGTGCCTAGCTCTAACATGAAGACATGGACGTGCTGATGCCCAACGTGTTGATACCATATTGCACGTCTAATATTTAATGGCACATCTTCTAGTAATAAAGGTAAAGGATTTTCTAGAATATTAATTTATTTACTTAGTGCGCACTTTCTTAGTCTTACTAGTGCGCACTTTCTTAGATTTACTACAATCGTCAGTTCGCAGGCGTAATTTTTTCTTTTGGCCCTGTATGCGTAAATAACGATTACGTAAAATGTAATAAAATTAACGAAAAATAATGTACAGGTAAAAAAGGACCAAACCATCTTGTATCCGCCATTATAATCTCCCTTGTTCATTTTTGAATGAATAAAAGGCCATTTTTGCCCAATTAAAAAAACTATACATTCTTTATTTTGTAAAATAGTGCTAATATATTAGTCACATTTTGCTGTAATAGCTATTTGTGTATTAAAAGTGCAAAATGGGACACTGCCGATTGAGAGATTGTTGCCGCGTGACGTAAATCGCGGCATTCTCTCGAAATCGGCAATGTCTATTTGCGTTCGAAACACAAGATTTTTTTCTACAGTCGCCACAATCGGGTGCTCCACCATAACAAAAATTTATTTGTTTCAAGTACATTAAACTAGTGCAGTGAAAAAATGGATGTCCATTGGGAGCGTTCACGCCAAAATTTTATAGGTGGTAGCATAATTGTTCACACAATTTATTTTATATTTAATTTTAATTTATCGTTATTTTCCATTCTTCTTGAGCTATTGCTTCAATCTAATCTAAGAATTTTACACTTTCGTTTTTGTAAATGAATGCCCTATTTTATTTTCACAGCAGTGGGGCATTTTGTTTGGTTATGTAATATACCGACAGAGCAGTTATATGTCAGATTGGCTTGTGAAAGTGGTAAATGTGTAACTACAGTGCCATTAGTTCCTGACTAAACGTTTCCATTAAGAATGTAGACAAGTGACATTTCTCAACATTGTATAGTTAGAAATTTGGACAGCAAGCGTTTTACTTTCTACTACTCGTGAGCGGTAAAGTGACATTTTGTGTTGACAAAAGAGAGCGCAAATGGCTGCTTTGTATATAGACTGTAGAAAAAACTTATTTTGTAAAGAGATTACCCTACCATAGGTTTGAGATAAATTATAATACCTATGCCGCGTATTAAAAAGTATAACTTCTACCTTGTGAATCAAGTCACAAAAAATGCCATTTCTACGACGTTTGAAAAATAACGTAATTTGTGAGTCAGAATTTAAATGTTTTCTTCATTTTCTAATATTTTTCCTTTTATACAAGTAGTAGTCATGTTTAATATTTTATAACATTTTTTGTAGTGTAAAGGAATTTGGAAAAAGGGGTGAGTTTTGATTTGATTACTAATGTATTTTGAATATAATTCAAGTTATTTTTAGCACAGATATTTGGCTTGTGCAATTTTTCCTTGTATAGAGATTAGATTTTTAAAAGACTTGAGCATTTTAACTCATTTTCCATAATTTTAGACTTTGTCATTTTTAGCAGTATACCCACGATAAGCACAATAAAAATTTTAAATTTGTGTTGCATAACTAAGTTAAAATATTGGATATAATTAAATATTAATCAGTGAAACATTTTTCCATTATAAATTTGTGTAGAGCGGATGAAAATGAAATGTAATATTTATTTAAATCTATGAATAATAAATATGATATTACTCTTAAGTGTTATTTTTCAATTTACATTGAACTGAGTTTTCTAAATATTTATAAACTTTCAAACCCAAACATTGTATTCATACATATTGAACTGTATGAAAACTGCAAATTTGTGATTTCAAAACATGCAAATTATTTATCAAACATCCATTAAAAACAATATAATTTATAATATACATTAATATCTTGATGCTACGGTCGAAATAATATGTTATTTTTGTCTGTTTTGAATATTTAATAATGTTGTTATTGCAATAAAAATATATAAATGTATATTTCATCGAACAGTTTAAATGATCTCTAAATATTATTTTAATAACATGCATTATTATTATATCTATGAAATAAATAATACGGTTATATCATTTCCATACATAATACAAATTGAACACACGGAAATGTAAAATAAAACCAAATTTCAAACTAAATTATCTTCAGTCCTATAGATATGATACATTTACCATATTCTGTGTACTGCGAAACGGTAAATTCGCTAGACAAATACTATGAGAGAATTACTACTTCATTTATTATTATCGCAAGCGCATTAATGTTTGCATTCTAAATAGAGTTGTAACTAAATCCAATAATAAAATTCACCCACACATGTTTATAGAAAATCATTATTTGATATCATGTGCACATCATGTTAATAAAGAGTTTTGCTGCTTCTGACAACTTCTCTTCTCACAGTAGCGTAGATACGAAATTTGAGAAAGGAACTATCGCAAATAATAATAAACCAATAATGCATTTTTCTCTTAAAAATTGAGAAAAGTTTCAAAAAAGTCAAAAAATTATAATTAAACATTAAACTAAACCCTAAAGAATAAGAAGTTTCCATTGTTTTTACCTCATCACTCCTCAGTGAGTAAATGTTTGGAAAATTCTGAAACTTTTACAAAATAATGTTATATGATGCAGCAATTATACTAAGTTTCATAATTATTTTTACGTTATACTGAATCGTAAACGTCTTAATACTGAGCTCTATTTCTAGTGGTAAAGAAAGTTTTTACGGGCTGTAGCAACATATATACAGATTTATTTATTCATTATTTCGCTTTGCCATATGTTTCCAATTTCGATCAAATAGTTTAATGTATTGCGTTGTGGGTTCAATATTTTTTTTTTCAAATTATTTACCATTACCCGAAATTTACGTGCTCGCACGGATAACAGGGTCGCTTCGTTCGCTCGTTAGGTACCGTGCTCGTCCGTAAAGTTCTGAGTAACAGTCTTGCATTGTAAATTACTATTATAACGGTATTTAAGTTAGAGAAACAAAATATAATTAGAAATATAAATTAAATAGAACTATTTTGCTTAAAATTGTTTAAAGAAAATACTTGGTGGTATTTACTCTTATGCTTACGGCACACTTGTCGATGAGCATCAGGGAGCATCGTTGAGCATATCCACGGATCATATATACCCTTTATAGACTATAACAAATGAGACAATGTTGCACGTATCGCCGTCTGGTGCTTGGAAGAAAAACTAATTGTGAAGTAGGCAACCTGGTGTGTATATAGGCAATATGAAGGAGGATCAGCGACCTGCAATGCTTTGGAATACAGAAAATCGTTTAAATAAAATATGACCACAATTAACGGAGAAAAGTTTATTTTCTGGTTTCATCAAATTTTTGTTACCTAATGATTGCAATGATTGGTAATAATCATAATACTTTCATCGACGTAGCCCAATTCACCGGAGACCACCATATCTGGTGCACATGACATAAATGCATACATTTTTGAAATGTTTATAGATCAGAATAATGAAGAGTGAAGAATAATGTTGACAGCCGAGCAAAATAGCGTAGGAGCAACGTAATCGCAAAGCAAAGGTTCCGGGTTTGAATCCTTCTCTGGCATGAATGTTAGTAGTGTAGTGCACAGCCGTAAAATATCTAAAAGAATTATTTAAATTCTTGTATATTATTGTTATTAAAATACAATAAACAACAATAGTCGTATAAGAAATCGTTTAATATTAATTTAATCGCTTTCTTTACTTTAAGGTGATTATAAGTCAGATATAAATTTGACATAAATGACTAAAACAATTGTCATACAAATTGAAATTCCGCGGCTTTCTGTAGATCAGTTCGAAATATGTAATTTCTTAATTTTATCGCGTCGGCCATATTGCACCTGGCACCATCTAGAGCTTGGAAAGAAAATTACTATCCATAGGCTACTACATGGTCTCGACATTTTACATAGGGTTTCCGTAGCCTGAACATATCGTTGAAACAACAGTACGCACCCGTCATCGATGCTTTTTTATTTCATCGATGACAAATACAGCAATTTTCTCTGTGACGAAAAAAAGTTAGTTGGTAATAATACTAGTGAAATATTCCTATTGATATTTCTCTAGTTTATTGTTGCTGTTTGCAGGTTGTATTTTCAAAACACTGTTTTTTAGTTGACACTTGACACTTTATTTTCTATTTTGACGTTTGGATAACCCACACTAACGTGAAATAGAGACACAAAAGATACGTGCGAAATGATATACGTTCGTTTCATCGATGCGCTTCGATGAAAATAGAGACGCCGCTATTTTTCATTGATGACGGGTGCATACTGTTGTATCATCGATGAGCTCATCGATACTTTTTATGCTCATCGACAAGTGTGCCATAGGCATTAAGGTGGTACTGTCATGACAGTTTTATGCAAAAGTATCTCTAAAGAAAAGAATGTATAAAAATATGTAAAGATGCTTGTTAACTTCAAAATTTATTTTTCCTGATCATATACGGATCAAACGCACGAAACGTCCAATATAGTATTTAAATTGCAACAAGATTTGAAAAAAAAAACCAAAGGGAATTTTAAACCTCATATTTTTTTCTTAAATTATTATTTTTACTGAAAACTGGATATTTAAAGTTTATTACAGCTTTTCCATTCCCAGAATTGACACCTACTTTTTTGCTAATTCGAGTTTACATGTTTTTGAAGTCTGGGCTTTTCTGAAAAATTTGCATTTCCAGTATCGTCATTCCTTTTTATTATTCGGTATATGTAGCCTTCTAATTCCTTTCCGATAAAAGAGCCAAATACACGCTTAAATGACATGCCGTTGCAACAGTACTAATGAACAACTATTTTTGCAAAACATTCGTATTCTAGTCTGTTCATTGTAATTACAGCAAAACAATTAGCAGAACTAGTTTTGGTTGACACGTACGAGCACTGTCGAATGTCAATATAGCGACTTTGATTTACTCAAAGTTACGAAAATATTTACGAACAATCAAATTTGTGCCTTTACTTCTGAGACAGCCCCTTTGTATATAAAATGAACAACAGTTAGATTATCATGTTGCCATGCATTTCTTACTAACGTCCATTTTTTTAAAGAATGCAGTAACTAGAAATCTGATTTACACTATGACAAATGGTCAATCTAGTTACAAAATTTGGCGCTAAATTCAAATATAGTTACTTGAAATATTAACAGTCATGTAATTACATTTGAATATAAAATTGGTAATTTAGTAATGGTAATTATTAAAATATCACAGCAAAATGAAGAAAAATGTCAAATTTACTTTTGAAATTAGTAATTTAAAATAAGAATTTGATTAAGTTATAATTATTTTAAAAGTCTAATGAAAACACATATTTAAATTTATTGCATAAAACTGCATTTAAAAAAGTAATAATTGTACAAAGATGGTAATAATAATAAAAGAATTATCTTATACAATTAAAATGGATTTATTTGAAATACCAAGAAATTAACAAAAGTTTGCAAATCAGTTAATTTAAATAATTTACAATTATCGTAATAACAGTAGAGAATGTAAAGAAGCAAAGCTTAAAACAACACAGTAAATTGTTTGTCAACAGTTTTTAATAATTTGTTACATGAAAATCATCCTTGTGGCACAATCTCCATAATAATCTTCCGATAATTTTGAATACAAATCTTCGCGGATTCTTTTCTTCTTTGGTGATGAAACTTGTCCTGTTTTATCAATTTTTGCAACAATTTTGTACATAGATCTTTCAGAGATTACAACAGCTGCTGCAGTGAGTGCCACAACTTTAGTTTTTGTTGCACCCTTACTTTTATAGGCCAAATAACTGTTGTAGACCATTACCTAATATCCACTTTTAAAAAGTTTTTCCTTCGGAATACCTTTGGAAGTACTGGGCACCTCGTCATCAGCCATGGTAGTATAAAAATAAAAATTACACGACAGTGCACACTTTCTTCAATTAGATAAAACAACAAAACCAGAAAGAATGAATACCTACTGTGTCTGCATACACACTTATTTTCTCGCGTTCATTCGCACTAAATTAAAGCCAAAAGTTTCCAGTATGGAATTAAAGAAAACACAATTTATTTTATTCAATTGTAACACAGGATTCATATTTTTACATAATTTTTTGACATATTTTTTGTAACTGTTTTTCAATGCACTTACTTTGATCTAAAAAAATACATTTTTTATTTTTTATCGTTGCTCACAATACATTTCATATTTTTCTCATTGCTGAGCAACCACATTTTCTCCTCCCCGTTTTGTCCTCAAAACGATATTCTCTCCTGATTTTCACGACTGGTCGGCGGTAAGTCCTAATGGTAGGCTCTTCATCTTTTTCTTTTTTTTGCAAATGCAACCCGTACATCCAATACCCGAACTTGCCCGTCTTTCCTAGGGTACACTTGATTGGTGATCCCTTTTTTCCATGTGTTTCTTGGCACCAGATCATCCTTTAATATAACATCTCCTACCTTGATGGGCTCAGTCTTGTACCTCCACATTTTTCTGGAAGCTAATAGTGGTAAAACTTCATGCGTCCATCGTCTCCAAAATTCATTGCTAAGATGTTGACAATACTTCCACGTAGCTCGGAATTTGTCCCTTTCTTTCCAGATACTTGGTAGAGGAACAGGAGTATCACTCCTCACCGTTTCATCTTTCGCGGGAGATTCCTCTTTCTTTGTTTCGGCTTTTGATTCTTTAGAGGCATCTACTGTCGTTTCATTTTCTTTGGGGGTTTCTTTTTCTATGGTTGTTTCCTTCTCTACAGTTGTTTTCTTTTTCTACTGAAGATTCAGTTTCTTTTTCTACCGGTTTGTCATTTTCTTTTTCTACCGGTTTTGTTTTGGACGTAAAATTAACTTCCTCTATTGGTTTTGTGTCTTCTATTTTCGCTACTTCAGAATCAGTATTTACAATTTCAGTCGCTTTTGTCTTTTCAGTAACATGTTTTTCTACACATTCTTCCATTGTTTCGGTGACTTCTTTCGTTTCTACTTTAGGCTTCTCTTCAGTTTCAGTTGAACTATCTACTTTGTCTTGCGTTTCTTCGCTAGTTTCTTCTACTACTGTTTCTTTTTCAGTCTCTTTAATTTCAGATTTTGATTCAGAGTGATATGATTCACAAGCGAAGTAAGAGTACTCCCCGCTCGTGACACCAGACAAATACCACCCCAATCGACAAAGATGAGCAGATGGTCCATTTTCGTTAGGATCCTCAATTGTTTGTAGTGGACAGAAGAGGCGATGGTTATCAAAACCGATTATCATTTGAGGTCGTTTGTCAGGAATGGACTTAACACGTGCTCCATTTAGATAGACGAACTTTTCTCGTACCTTATCAAAGTCCAACTTAGATGAAGGAACTACTAAATTCTTAATAGTACGGACATTTTTAATTAAATATCTGTTCGAATTTCGGAGAACTCCTTCAACTGTCAAATCTACTAGCCTGGATTCATTTTCAGTTCTTACGTCATTTCCAAATACATTAAATGACAACGGTTTCACATTCCCTGGCAAACCAAGTTGATTCGCAATGTCAGATTTTATCATTGTGAAACTTGCACCAGTATCCAGCAAAGCTAGAACGGTTTCAGTTTTTCGAGGACCAGTGACTTTCACTGGAATGATGGGTAAAAATCCGTAACCAGCTGAAGTGACTGTATTGAGTACATCTGAGGAACTAGAATTAAATTCAGAAGGTTTCTTGTCTTTCTTGCTGTTTTCTTTATTCATTGAAGGAGGATGAAGCAAACGATGATGAATATTAGTACAAGAATCTAGGCCACATACTTGTTTTTCGGAACAATCTGCAGAACGATGACCTTTCTCAAGGCATAGATAACATAATCCTTTCTCTCTTACTTTCTTTCGCTTTTCTGATATTGGTAACGCCATGAACTTTCTGCATGAAGTTATTATATGGTTTTCGATGTTACAGTTATGACAAAAATTCCTTTTCTCTTCTTTTGCTGTATGTATTCCTTGATTTTTCATTTTTCTAGTTTCAGAAGATCTTTCTTGATCCGGCTCAGGTTTAATTTGTAGGTAAGCAGTGTTCACTTCATCTTGTATCCATGATTGAAACATTTGAAGATTTTTCTTTTGCTGTGATTGCATTACAAATTTGTGCCAATCACGTTGTAGAATTTTAGGCAATTTGTCTACAAGTTCGTTTAATAATTGTATATTGTTCATATATTCTTCAACTTGAAAAGATATTACGTTGGTAACTAATGCGTCTACTGCAGTTCCAAATCCCACGATGGTTTCTAGTCTGTTAAGATCAGGGGCTTTAACACATTTAGCTTTTTCTATCAATGTTGTAATAATCTTTTCAGGATTACCGAAAGCTTGTTCTAAAGTTTTCCTAATCTTGTTTACGTTATCAGGATTGGCCAAGAGATGATTTTCTGCAAATTTAGCTTTGCCTTTTAGGTGGGATCTGAGTCGTACCATCTTTTGAGAGTTGTCTAATATATTGCTGGTTCTATCAAACTCATTCTTAAAAATTAACCAATCTTCGGCACTTCCATCAAAGTATGGTAAGTCGCTATCATTTGACTTCATTACTACGAGTGCATTTTGCTGCTGGTTCTGTATGGCTCGGGTTAAAGCACTGGTGAATTTTTCAAAAATATCAGGGATTGGTTCAGGCTCATGCTGATTTTTCTGATTAGTATGAGAAAATGAAGTCGAGATGTCGTCATGGTCTGTTTTTCCTCCATTTTCTATCCAGTTCTTCAAACGGTCGTGTTTTTCATTTTCTTCTTCGAATGTAGGAATTTCTTCATGATCTTGTTCACATTTTTCACCATTAAAATCTTCTTCTATGATTATATTATTAATTATTTCGCTTTCATCTTCAATTAGCTTTTTACTACGTTCAAAACTAGCTTGAAGTCTATTAAGTTTCTTTTCACCTTTGGTAATTTGTGCCTCCAGATTGATAATCTTCATTTCGATTTCTCGTATTGCTTTCTTGGACTCTTCATCAGCCTTTTCACCCTCATAGTAGGTTAGTTCTTTTCTGGCATGATTTAGGTCTACCATCAAATCTGCAACATGATCGGAAGCTTCTTCAATTTCCTTTTCTAAAGCTGCAATTTTCTTCTGAGTCTCTAACTTGTTCTGCATAATTCTGGTAGAAGTGGAAGATTGTACTGACTTAACGGATGGAGCGTTTCTATTCGTTTGCGGCTTCTCAATATTCGGTTTTCTGACGATCCTTACATTCTCCGTTGGGTTGCCAAGCTGAGGGTAGGTTAATCTAGACGGTGGTTGCTGAAACCGCTTTTCTCTTACGGAGGAAACCAAAGTTGTCTCTTCACTCATATTGCTCAAAGAAAAAACAATCGAATTAAAAAGGGCTAAAGTATTCGTTTCAAATAAATAATGAAGTAATCTTACAGTAGGAAGTGTACTGTTATTTATACTGCTGTACACTAAGCAGATATATTCACATGCAAAGTTAGAGTGATTGCTGCACTTCAGGGTCCTCACTGGGATAATTGACAGGTAGCCAAATAAGGGAAATATCGCCCTTTTTGCTTCCTGCGGATTCAAATTTAAGGTTCAGGGCTGGAAACTTGACCTCTAATGCGCTCGAAGAATCACGTCTTGGGGTCACCATAAAATGTGTCTGCATACACACTTATTTTCTCGCGTTCATTCGCACTAAATTAAAGCCAAAAGTTTCCAGTATGGAATTAAAGAAAACACAATTTATTTTATTCAATTGTAACACAGGATTCATATTTTTACATAATTTTTTGACATATTTTTTGTAACTGTTTTTCAATGCACTTACTTTGATCTAAAAAAATACATTTTTTATTTTTTATCGTTGCTCACAATACATTTCATATTTTTCTCATTGCTGAGCAACCACACCTACTATTCTTTGTATTGAAAAATACAGATTAAATACACTAAATGGCAACTATAAAAATAAAATGCAAACACATAAATGGAGAAAAACGCAAATAATCAAAATGATACAAACAGATCAGTTAACAATTGAGAATATACACGGCAGCCATTGACAACTGACAGCTCAACATGCATAGGCGTACAAACAATAATATTAGCCGTATTATAATTTAACGTTCTATTATATTATATTTTATTATATTATATTATATTTTATTTTATTTTATTATATTATAATATATTATATTATATTACATTATATTATATATTTAGAAATTATTCGTATTATTATATTCATTTAATTAAATATCGACAAATTCTACGCCAATGACTACAAATGTATATGAAAAGAGAGAGATGAGTAGAGAAAAGATTGAGATGGAGAAATAAATATCGTCAGTGTAAACTTCTCCTCGATTTAAGCCAATCCGAGAACAAGGTCAAATAAGCCCTATCTTCCCTGTACTGCATTCTTAAAAAAAATGAACTATAGTATAAGTATATGTATATAAGCATTTTTGCGGCAACGCAGTCATCCGGCTGGTATATTCGAACTAAAATATCTCAAGTTTGATAGAAACATGTGGAGCCACAGTAATTTAATGTGCTCAACTATTCATGCGTTCTCCATTTTATATTACTCAATAAAAATCGTTATTAGAATTTAAAATTATATGTTTTTTCATAAACATAATTAAATTTTTCCTTTGATAACCGAGTAAACTTAATTTGAAGAAAGGACATGACAAAAATAGTAGCATACTTTAAAAAATGAACATTGATTTAAATGTCAAATGCTAACAATGGAATAATAGATTTATGTTTTTAAATTAACTGTACACGGTGTTTCCTTTAAAATAACTAGTGCTTGTTAGGGCGACTAATAATTTAATGAAAAAAATGTATAATCTATTTCAATATTGTAACATTATTTCTAATTTTTAATATATTTTTTTTAATAATTATTATACAGCCATGTACTATATTTATATCGTTGAAATCAGAAAAACATATCAATTTATTGGACTAAAATTTATATAAAGTCTAATCTCGTCATTTCATAAACATCTGCGTTTTCTATTTAATCTTTCTATTTCTCAAAACAAATTTCTTCTCTAAAACAGTTTCTTATTATTCCTATTTTCAAATCATGTGATCCAACTATTATGTAATGTCTAATTATCGTCCTATATCTATTCTATCTAATCTTTAAACATATCTATAATTTCATTCAGTACCATATATCCTTCTGGTGTTCCTCAAGGTTCTAATTTGGGTCCTTTACTATTCTTACTCTTTATTAATGACGTTGTTAATTCAGTTCAGTACTCTCACGTCTTGTTATATGCTGATGACAGAGATTTTTAAAACCACTAATTCTAATGAAGATGCTAAGCTCTTACAATCACACATTGATAACATTTTAGGTTGGTCTGTAATCTATTTTTAAATTATTGTAAATGTAAAATAATGTGCTACTTCGTCAAAAAAACTATTTACGAATATGATTACAAAATATACCTGCATATCTTGAAAGGTTCACTCAATTTAAAGATCTTGGTGTTTAATTTTACGAAAAGCTCAAATTCACTTATTACATATTATTATTACTGATAAATTAGCCCCTTATTCCTAATCATTTTTTGTATATACGTAACATTTTTTTTCTAATGTCATTAGTTCACCCATAAAAGTACTGGTTGTATTTAAACATCCTGTATGTACAGATGTTTTTATACAGTTTTTACTTCAATTAATCCCGGTGAAGTCCATGAATTTTTCACAAAATATTTCTTCGTATTTTTAAATTAATTTTACTGGATAATCAGAAGCGTACATTTTATAATTTTGATATAAAAAATGAGCTGCAATGCGAGATAGCGAGAAATGTAAAAAACCCCATTTCTCATGTTAAACGCCTGTCACGGAATTTCGATTTCACTTTGTATGTTGTGTACTAACAAATATAAAACTGAAAAAGTGAAAATACTGCAATAATAAAACATTTACTTATATATTGTAACATGGGACGCCCGCCGTCACTGTAAGCGAGTGCCTATTTATAGCGGTGACGTAATCGCGCTAGTAGCCGGCCGATGTAAACAGACTGGTCGCGACATGTTTAATTACTTCCGGTCGCCTGAACCTTTTGTGTTCATTGTTATTATGTGTTCGAATATTCCAGACTGTTCTAGAAAATAATGACAGCTGTATATAAGGGACGTAGTTATGCTCGAGAGACAGTTAGTTCAGTTGAGTACCTGATCACACAACATAAGTTGTATGATTCGGGGTGGACACAGTCATTTACAAACAGAGTGATAGAGGCATTGACATGGAGTGTGAGAGAGTAAAGTGTTAGTGAGAAGCACAGCAGTATCGTAGTGAGCGTATGGACTTGGTGTCGAGTATGTACTCGGGAAGTTACTGATATATTGGGATAGCTGTGGATGTAAATACTCGGCAGTGTTGACGAGTATTGGAAAGCTATAGTGTGCAAGAAGAGTAACGGCGAGTCGGAATGTTACTGATATACCGGGATAGCTGTTAAAAAGAATACTCGGTAGTGTTGAAGAGTATTGGGAAGCTAGGTATATGGGGACAGTAACGGCAAGTGGAAGCTAATACTCGGCATTGGTGTTGAAAAATTGTGGCATACGGAAAGTCGGTGATACGGAGGCTGTGGAAGAGAGAGAGTTACATAAATAGACAGATAATGAGGTGAAAGGTGTGACTTCTGTCCGAGCAGTTGAATATACAGACGCTGTGGAGGTCGGTAGGCGGACAGTTGAACATGATATAAGTATATAGTGATATAAGTATAGAGATATAAATATCGCGTAAACAGTCTACAATAGTCTGCAACAGACTGGCAGTCTAAGATTGGAACGCGTAGTGAAATAAATAATTTGTAATATCGTAGAAATAAATAGTAGTGTTAATTGGTTAAATAAATAGTGTTAGTGTTATATAGTTAATTATAGTTTTAATCTTAATTAGTTTTTAATAATTGTTTAATATAATTAATAGTAACTTTCTTTATAGTTTAATAAACACTAAATTTTAATTAGCAATAATTGTCTAATATTTACACTTCACCCAGATAAATATAAAAACGATACAATATGTTTATCGTGAGGTGGCCACTTGTTCATATTATAACGTAGTAGCTCTAGTTAGTAACATGAGTTTCTCCGTTTTTGGTGTTGTTACAATGTTTACCAAAGCCTGACACATGAATGAAGACATTTAATTACATCAAGATGAATTGGTTCTAGAAGGACTACTTCATTACTTGCGATAAAACCCTGTACAGGTTCTGTATTGATATAAAGTGCTGTTATAGGTTGATAAATAAAGTACTTTGAAATAGGAGTATGAGTATGTAATCAATGTTTCTCAAATTGTTACATTCAAGGTTCAGTTTTCCAACATAAAACAGTTGCGAACCACTAACTTACTGTTATTTAAAATATGACATTGGTATTTATTTAGTATGCTACTTTAAGTATATTTAACACTAGTTTCCTATTAGCAAATTGTAACTTTCAATGATACTAAATTTTATACCATGTTTAATGGTTAGGCATAGGTTAAAATTGAATTTTAACCATTGTATAGTGTTTCTTGTCTTGATGATCATTTCTTGTCTTGGCTTGATTTTCAAGACAAGAAAATAAAAATTTCTTGTCTTGCTCATTTCTTGGCGACGTAATTCTTGTCTTGTTTCAAGAATTCTTGATATTTCTTGTTTCTTGACATTTTTGGGGAACCCCCTTTTTATAGATTACTAGTTGTTGCTTATTGGTTATTTATTTTTTGTATCATTTCAATATTCCGTGCATTTTATTTAAAACAATGAGTGTTCAAATAATAAATAAATCAGATTCGGGATCGGTTTTATCCCAAAATTATATTTCTTCCTCTCAAATCTAATAAAAATATGATGTGGCCAGCACAGCACAATACCTCTCGTTATTTAATTTTTATTACATACTATTATTAATGAAAGATGACTATTCAAGATCATTTTTTTGAAGACACAACACTTTATGTAGCCGTAGCTTAGCAACTGTTTGCATTAGAAAGAGAAAGATTATTGGATGTGTGTCTATTTAATTTATGTGGTGTGACGTGTACGTACTCGTAAATGGTACTATTACTTTGTAACACACTACAAATAGTAAAGACATATGTCGTAGAGTTACGGACACGTAATTATCTGCTACCCTGCCCTCTGTACTAATATTTATCCAGTGACGATGACTTTTAAATCAAATTATTATTGTATGGTTTATGAAGAAGATAAAACTTTGAAAAATGCATTATTTAAAAGTAAACAATTTTTTTAACAAATTAGAATTATTTTTCTTTTTAAAATATATTCATAAATATTTCGCCTATGGGTACGAAATGCAGTGACGTTATCTGCAAGTAATGGCTCCTTTCTTCTTTCCAATTTAGAATAGGAGTACCTATTTGAGTTGAGCGTTAAGAGGATCCAGACACACAAAGCATACAAATGCAGATTTGCAATATTCATTGTCAAGAAATCACTACAATTGTATATTAGATATTAGTTTAACAAAAGCAGCCATGAAAAAAAATAATAATGTTGCCATCATATTACCTCCTTTCAATATCATTGTAAATTATTCGCTTGAGTTTTGACCTTGACGTATTTGAAGATTTGTAACAAGTGTAAGTATTTTAAAAGTCCATAAATAAAGAATATAAGTTGAACTCGGCGAAGATAGTAAGACGGGCAAGTGCAAGGCGCGTTTATCCTGCAGTTCGCGATGAAAACTAACTATACTTAGTGTCATTGCATAGTAAATCTTTGCGGTAAACAGTGATCAAATAGGGATATATGAACGTTATTGGTTATTATTTTGTTATAAAAACTATTTAAATTTAATTTTGGAATTATTATTGCACTTTAAAAACTATTTAAATTTAAATATGTGTGCTTCTTTACATGTAAAACATATTTATAAATAAAATGACTGCATTTGCTGGAGGAAAGTACAGAACTGTATCTATAATGGGTGAAGTGTAAATATTAAGACTAAAACTATAATTAACTAGATAGGAATAACACTATTTATTTATTTAACCAATTAACACTACTATTTATTTGCACTATATTACTAATTATTTATTTTCACTATTTATATCACGTTCAACTGTCCGCCTACCGCCAGCATCTATATACTCAACTGACTCAACAGCGTCTGTATATTTAAATGCTCGGACAGAAGTCACACCTTTCACCTCACTGTCTATTTATGGAACTAACTTTCTCTTTCTACAGTCTCAGTATCATCAACTATCCGTATGCCACAATTCTTCAACACCAATGCCGAGTATCCACTCCAACTCGCTGTTACTGTCCTTGTTTATCTAGCTTCATATTTCCGTCAAGCCTACCGAGTATTCACTTCCACAGCTATTCCAATATACCAGTAACTTCCCAGACTCGCCGTTACTGTCCTCGTACACTATAGCTTCCCAATACTCGTCAACACTACCGAGTATTCACATCCACAGCTATCCCAGTAACTTCCCGCTGTATACGCTTACTACGATACTGCTGTGCTTCTCACTAACACTTTACTCTCTAATATTCCATGTAACTAACTCCCGAGCACAGCTGCGTCCCTTTTATACAGCTGCCAGTAACTTCCTGAGAGCTCTAGAATGTTCGACCGCATAATAACAATGAACACAAAAGGTTCAGGCGACGGGAAGTAATTAAACACGTCGCGACTAGTTTGTTTACGTAGCCCGGCTGCTAGTGCGATTTCGTCATCGCTATACTTAGACGCTTGTTCAGCGTAGCTCACACGTTACATTATTTAAATTATTGTCGAAGTTGTAAATTCGGACTTATTGTTTTGTATGGGGTTACTGAGTGTAATCTGCACGAATGCAAAATTGTTTAACCTCTTCGATCGTTCTTTTATTGACTCAAATTATTTTGGTAAATTGTTAATTATAAATCGGCACAGCATCGCGTTTTGCACGAGGCGAAGTCTTCGAGTTGGAACACCTACAATCACGTATAACCAAAATTAGAAAATAGAAATCAAAAAACAAATTTCGCAAAGTCCCAGACAATTTTTTTTCTTAAACTGCTCTGAACAGATTTTCATATAGGTTTTTCTATTCGAATCTGTATAAACCAAGCTGTTTTTTTGTCCAATAGTTTTATTTCAACAAATAAGTAAATTTGAATATTCACCCACAGAAACTTGATCAGTCCAAATACAAAAAGGTTGAAAAAACCAGTAAAGTCTAACAAATAATACATACAACGTATAAAATGGACGGCAAAGTCAAACTTTGAAAAAAGTAGTGCGCACTTCCCCGAACGCACCTTACTTAATTAAATTAAATGGGGAATTAAACGCTGTTCAGAATTTTAACATGGAATGTATGTTAATAAGCGCGATTTATAATCAAGATATATTAGTTGTTAAGATTATTAATTTCCAATTATTACACGAGTTATAATATATAGATTATATCTCCGTTGATAATATCGTATTAAAGTGGAGAAAATCTAATTTTATTCCTTGACAATTTATTCCATTTATAGTTGTTATACTCGCCGTCAAATGAGTATGAACTTTTTCTCCTTTCCGCATTTTGTCCCTTGCCTTGCGATGTTGCCGCTTCTTCATAACTTAGCATTTTCAACATTGTCCATATGAATTGGCAACAGTGTAAAATTTTCCATTTAGTACTTATTTGACGGCAAGTATATTTTTTTATAAATTAATTAAACCTATAAATATACCATCCACGCTATACTATTCAGAAAAACTAATTAGAGCTGCATGTGATAAACTCCTGATTGTTTAATTGTTACCAGCAACTAATGAGCTCTTGCTTATTGAAGTAAAAAGTAATAAGAAACTTTTAGAACCTTTCGTACAATAACATCCACATACACATAATTATCCACACATTCAAATACACATATACTCACAGACTGCATCGTAAAAAATATTAAAATCGGGTTATAGGTAGGTACCAACCAACATTAAAAAAATGGGTCCCAGGGGCCACCGTCTTTTGTTTACTATAAATGGTTGCTAATACTACAAGAATTCATTATCAGGTATCAGATTATGAAATAAATAATTTTATGTTAATTAGAGTAATTGATTTGTGGTGAGACATTGGCCTCGCTTGACCCCAACTTTTAAAATTGTCCAATACGGCCGTGTGAGACCAACATTCCACCTTACCAATACATGTTTGAACATGTTCATATTGTCCAATACGCCGTGTGAGACCAACGTGACACCTTATTATTTTATGTCTCAACTATGATTGTAAATAAATAATCTTTTCACAAAATATGAACAAAATACTTCCAAAATTACTACCTGTATAACTCTGAATTCATGTCTGCGTGAAGTCACATTGGACTCACAAAATCAGTATGCCAAACACGGTTTCGGACTCATCAGGCCGTACTGTACTCTCTAACATAAGTTTCAATTCAAGACCAGTGCGACACCACGCAGCCGAACATATAATTTGACATGAGTCCACATAGGTCTCTCGTGGCCAGAACGATTAAAAAAGTGTGAGACCACGTTGGCACCACATGGTACTTAAAGTATTAAAATGTGCTTATTTAACAAAATTTCCCGAGACGATATTTACCACGATTCCTGTACACGGATTAGAAGCAAAATAAAAATATTTATAACCAAATTAATAAGGCAACCGCAGACTATAAAATAAAGTACATATTTTATCAAATTTCGGTATGAAATTTATTTTACTATAAAATATCACTATCGAGGGAAATTGCTTGAAATTTTAATATAAAAGTTCTAAACATGAATTTAATAATCTTCTGTTCATATCTGCAATATCCTGGACATTAATTGCCATCCTTTACATATTTGCTGGACAGAAGAATCTCATTGCTCCACTAAAAATAATTCGTTTTCTTGATGAAAGTTCTCAGACTCGGTCTAAATCAGGAAATTAATATTCCGCGCGACAAGAACTTAAACACACATTATTCTAAACTGTTTAGCTTTTGCGTCGCGTCGGTAGACTAAAAAGCTTCAATCCGTTTTTTCATTTTAAAAGTATTTCGGATTGTTTCATTTACTGGGTTTTCTCTTCCACTGCTCCACACACGGAAACCGCAGACTAAAGTTCGTAATTAACGTATAAGTTGCAATATGACAGAATGGGTTAAACATAATTTTAATTAAACAATGTTATGCGTGAGATATAAAATAGTTTTAACTTTTAATTGCACTGATTAAATTACATTTTCTATTCTCGATTAATGTTAATTAGAATATAAACAAAGTAGAGTTAGATTAAATCAGAATGTAAAACCATATCAAATATAACAAAATACAGACTAGAGTTTGAAACTATTTTACCATTTCATTTAACGTTTGATGTTAAAATTAATATAATACTTTGGAAACAAGACAACAATTTTTAAAATATATTACAAAATATGATAAACATTATCGTGACAGTACATCAAAAACCCGAACATAGGGTTTTAAGATGGGAAATCATTTATTTAGATAGCATTGATCCCAGTTTAGTTTAGTGTAGGTATACTAAATTTTAGTTACAGTAATTTTTTTGCATTTTTTAAATTATTAATAGTTGATAAAAGATGAAAGATGGCCAAAGAAAATATTAAATTGGATACCAAAAAATCGAAGAAAGAGAGGGAGACCACGTACAACATGGATGAAAGGTATTCAACAAGCCATGAAAGACAGAAACCTAGAAGACAGAGATTGGGAAGACCGGGACTACTGGAAGAGAGGATGCGAGAAACGTCTAATATAATACTATGTATAAATGAAATATTATGTATACATAATAATATATGATATGATGTAAACACAATGCAGTGTACTCGCAAAAATAAAAAATAAAATAATAGTTGATAAATACATATTTTAGCTACGAGTAGAAAATTTGAGCTAGTGACCAAGATGTCTTTATTCTTGATAATATGAAAATATGAAAAAAAATGTTTAAAAATATATTTTTTTAATTTGTACTAAATAAAAATTAATTAAAACGACGAAACAAAACAAAGAATTGTGTTCCCTGGCTTTTTAATAAAATTCCAAGACATTTCATCACATTCAGGCAATACCAAATTCTCCGACTTTTCATGTCTCCCTTACATTCCCTGACTGTTGGCGGCCCACTCTGTTTTCAGGTCTATTTTGTTTAAAATTAAAGGCAGCATTTATGAATGATATTTTACATCTATATTTTATTTTTGTAGATATTATCACAAAATTTGGTTGGTTACTGTATTTATTTTACATCAGTTTAGATAAAAGAAAATTTTATTCATGTTTTGCTTTAAGAACAGGATTTCAATAGATAAATTATAACAAGTCACAAATAGGTATCAGAAAATACAGAATTTTATGATTTAAATTTTTTTGAGCAATACGATATGTTAGAGTTAAATGAGTAGCAATTTAGCCTATAAAGAACCTGATTTCTTCTATTTTGACTACTTTATCAAATTTATTTTCAATAAAACAATCTTAAATTATTACAGAATTATCACCGAAGTTTTATAAAAGTATTGTAAATTAGTCCTTATCTTTAAAATATGAATTTCATGTTCAACTACAACTAGATATTTATAATAATAAATAAAAAACTTGGTTCAATAAGATTGGTAAAATGGACAGATGAACGACAGCTTAACAAATTAGGTTGTAAAAAACTAAAGGTACATTCACAAATGAAAATTGGGTTTAGATTTATGGTTTATACTTTAGATTTAAAGAATTTGACCACATATTATGTAATGACTCCATTCACACTTCAAAATTTAGTGTCTCTAAATCCAAATCATAAAGCTAAACATTGCAAGGTCCAAACTTTAGGTTTATGATTTAGTTTGACGTCACCAATGAGATCGAGTCTGAAATATATACACCCATCTTTATTTAGTATCCACTTGGTGGATTCGGCTTTTTAAACAAATATGAGAAGAACATGGAGACTGTCATAACTTAATTGCTGAAATATAACCAATAATGTCATGCGAATGACAGTTTCACGGCGCACAGGTATCTTGTTGAGTACTGCTCTACCGATATTTTAATCTTGTTTTTGAAGAATTTACATAGATGTCTGTAAATATCAAAACTAATTTTCAAGTAATTTAAACTTACATTTATGAATGACTTACTTAAACCTAAACAAAAACCATAAACGTGGAATAAATATTTGAGATCCAATCTAAAGGGAGGCTCTGGGTTCGAATCCCAGCGAGGTCCATGAATTTTTCACTCTTTCTTCGTTTAAATAAATTTGTCCTGGATCCTAAAGCTCATTTCTACGATGTAAAAACCATAAACCTAATTTTCATTTGTGAATGCACCTTAACTCGTACTCGAAGAGCTACAGGAAACAATAAGTCCAGTATATCATACCTTCTGTTGACTTCAGTGACTGGTTTAATGATAGGTACTGAAATTGCTAGGTTCTCCAGTTAGTGGAAATAGAGTAGCAAAGCTTTTAAAAATAGGTGGAATTTTAAAAGGTCTATGGCTAGCACATTAAATCTCGCTATTTATTTTTATTCATTTAAATACATACATATTTTTTAATACTTGCAAATGTAATAAGTTTCTTTGCATATAATTATATTGTCCTAACTTTCAATGTACATATTATCAATATACACATGTATGTATTCTTCTCCAAAATGTTACCATTATAAATTTATTTTAATGTAATAAAGTTAATTTTTTGTCAATTACAAATAATAGTTAAATTTTTATTAAAAACCTAAATAAATAGCATTATGTTATGTATTTGTAAGACGTTAGATCAATAGACCTTTTCAATTTGAAGAGACAGAATATATGCGCAATAGGAATCTGCGCATAGTAAGAACAATTGAGATCTATGACGTTTGTAAAATGTGAGAAAACTTTACTTTAAAAAACTTCTCGGAAAAAGTTACAAAAGCTTTTATTGGAGCTAAAATGTATAACGATACAAATTTTCAGCGAGAATACAGGTGTTTTAATAAATGCAATATTTTTGACGTTTCATTTGACATACCTACTAGCAGTTGTTCGCGCCATCTTTTCACTATTTGCAGCAATAGAAAGAGATAGCCGTTAAATTGAAAATGTCTACTGAATGCTAGCTGTTGCGATAGAGATGGCTGTGGTGGTAACAAAAGTACTGTCAAATGTCTGAAGATCTGTCAAATACTTTAACGTCCGACTGGTATGTTATTATTATCATAACAACCCTGCTTTCAGGGTTGTTATATACTATATAACACCCAAGAGCGTGTTATGAGTAGTTGCTATGGTAATGTTGTCAATAATTTGATATTGATACTGGGATAAAGCGTAAAAAACAAGCAGAAGCATTCATAGCCTACCTACTTAGTAAATTTTATTAAAACTTTCTGATCCGTAATCCGCAAAATATTATAAAATTATAGTCGGACGTTAAGTGGACAACGTACGTACCTCGGGCCTAAGGCCCTCGGAAAGTAAACTGTCGACCTCAGGCGTTATTGTCCTTATAACACCGTTGATAAGTTAATTACTTTAACAGCACAAACATCACTTATTTCTTTGGATATTTCAGTTTACCTCTAACTCAAACATGATTAGATACATAGATGTAGTCGAAATGATTGGTATGTGAACACAGAATATCCAGTAAAAAAAGTTTGCAATATATATATATATATATATATATATATATATATATATATATATATATATATAAATAAATTTAGGTTAATTTGTAATAAGTTTGACATATGAGTATGTGAAGTAAAATTTTGACATGAGTCTGTATACTTTTACTTTAGCTACTATTTTGGCTAACTTCGCGGAGTGATTTCGTGTACTTTAGTGTCGATTTCCGAAAAACAAATTTTATTATAGCTAATGTCCAAGTCAAACATTACTTTTTTGGAGAAAGAAACAGGTTCATCGGAGAAAAGTAAAATGCTGCAGCGTAAATAAGTTGGTGTAGGAATTTCAAACATGCTAGAATTGCCTCCATCAAAGATTCAACATGCTTAGTATTAGCTGTGTATTGCTTTTGAATATATTACTATTCTCATAATTTTGTTTATTTTATTTTCTTTTATTTAACAATTTTATTTGATGCCATAATGTCCAACTATATTATTTATTCTAATTGATTATCTAACAATTAGAAATTATATCTAATTTGAATGTACATAATTTTAGATTATTAGTTCCATATTTAACATAAAAACTTATGTTTTTCAAAAATAATATATATACAGGGTGTTAATTAAAAAGCGGGCCATAGGCGTTTAACATGGGAAATCAGTTTTTCCTTACGCAAAAGTTTTTTTTAAAAAGAGTGTTTCAAATAAAAGTTGTAGGTAACAAAATTATACACCAGCATCACTAAACAGATTTTATTTTACATGTTTAGTAACCTGTAAAATCCAAATTGAAATTCTATAAATATTGCTTATTTGTAGTGATAGCCATGGAATTTAAACAAAATTACAAAGAAATGCATATCGTTTGAACTGTCAGAAATTCTATTTTCAAATAAAAATTACTGATAATTGTATTCTATCCTAAGTCCTTAAAAATATTTTGTTTTTATAATCTACATCTAAATTATTGCTTAGATTTTATTTATTTTTATTTTGTAACCTGCAAAATCGAAATTCTGACAATTCAAATCTTTGTAATTTTGTTTAAATTACATGGCAATCACTACAAATGAGTAATATTTATAAAATTTCAAATTGGATTTTACAAGTTACTAAACATGGAAAATAAAATCTGTTTAGTGATGCTAGCGTAGAATTTAATTTTCTGCAACATTTTTATAACATTTATATAAATCTTGTTACGTACAATGTATCCACTTTATTAAATTAAATATTAATAAAAGATTAAAAACATATTAATAATAAAAATTATTTTGAAAAGAAAAAATTAAAAAATAAATATTGCTGTCGGTTGGTTTCGAACCCGACTCTCTAAATTGTGAAGCGCGCACGTTACCTCTACTCTATCAGAGCTGTTGCCTAGATACTATTATTTTCAAGATATGAATAACATTCATGGTACTTCTACAATTTTTCTTAATTTATTCTAATATTACACTTGTAAATTGACTGATTTGAATTGAAATCCATAGAAATAGTATCCCCGGATAAGCATGCAAAATTTCATCTTAATATCTTGCACTGGGGAGATACTATTCACAATTAACTAATTTTACATGTTAATCGCCCATGTGTCGGTCGGCCTAAGACACCCGGTATATATATATATATATATATATATATATATATATATATATATATATATATATATATATATATATATATATATATATATATATATATAATTACATACAACCAGTGTGAATATATTATATTATTAAGAAATTATTTTATTCACAACCATTATAGTAATATGTCGATTCCTAAACTTTTAGCGGTTGGTAAATACATCATTCCTAACTATAATAATCTCTTGGGTGAGGAATAATAGATTTTACTTCCACCCCACGGGTGGGAAATGTTTATGTAGGGATTGGCTAGCAATATTGTTGTAGTTCCCTATAATAAAGAAGGCTAAACAAATATTAATAGAACTGTCAAGAGTATTATAAAATTAACGGTTATAACTCAATAATTTATTTAGAAAATTGATTTAAAAAGAGGATTATTGTGAATAACATGGTATACATGCCTCGGTGGGAGTTTAATCACAGCCTTGCGCTATATCCCATCTCGAATATAAAATGTCATATACTATTTCTGAGCTTAAAACATCTAATAATAAATATATTTCAAAAGACAAAATAACACTATTTTGATATTTTATTTACTAACACGTTAATCAAGATTATTAAAGAAAATAGGTCTGTAATAAAATATTGAATGAATAGACAGTAATTCAAAAATGTATCTCGAGATTCAAATGGATATCACAGAATTCTTTTTCAGTACATTATATATACATTTAGAAAAACAATTAGTTTTCAACGTATCATTTACATTTTGTATATGAATTCAATTCAATATTTTTCATCCATTAGTAATTTTATTTGATATACGAGTATTTAAAAAATGGTATACATGATATTGTTTTATTAAACTTCATTGTTTAATTTTACATATTATATATCTATTTAATTCACATTTAAATAATATTCAAATGCAGAAATAGTATTGTGTATTTTGTTTTCAGTAATTATTTAGTGGCTATTTGTATATTGCATATTAATATATTTATTAGTCATAACCCAATAATTTTCACAAACACGATGTTTGTTTATGAATTTTAGATGCCTTGACTTCAAGCTTATTGCTTTGCAGTTCAGATCGAAAGTTTACACGGAATAATTTATCACGCATATAACTACTAAAAATTATTTTATATTTTAAATATATGAGTAAATAAAAAATTTTCTAAGAAAAATTAAGAAACCCTATAAATAAATATAATATTGAATAAAATATGAAAATTAATTACTTTATGAGAACTCGGAAGCAAGTAAATTATTATATGTTATGACAAATATTTACCTTTATGAAAGTTACCATTACAAATAGTTTTCTGTCAAAGTGAAAACGGACGAATGTTTTAGGGTTAACTTCGCATCGAGCTTCACATGTTATCATTTATTTAAAATAACACTTTTTAAATACAATTCAAGGGCTTATGAATTATCTGTTAGGTTGTATTTCAGACATCTAAAGATTGAATCGGACGACTTACAAATTATTTCTTTCATAAAAAAGATGTAAAAGCTGTCTAAAAAAGCTATATGAGTGCCGGTACCCTTTTAGTAAATTATATCATTATCGAAATTTGCGTTACGCAAACTGACACACCCATCAATGGGTAATAATCAGTGATAATATATTTTTATTTAAATTTATTTTGTGTGAAACATAATAGAAATTAGAGGAAAAAATCGGATGTGGCCAACACAACACCTCCCGCTATTTAATTTTCATTAATTTAAATATAAATACTTACATATTTAGTTATACTAGAAACTGTATTAAAATCCATTCCATATAACTATGGTTCTATTTACTATTTTCTTTTTAAAACGTTACTATTATTAATTTGAAATGATTAGTTCTTTGACAGTGACATTTATCTGTCAGTTACAAACATTTGAGATATAAACTGTCTACTCAATTAGTTGTGTTTGTTTAAAGCGCAGACTCTGTAATATAAATTATAGATAATTTTATAAGTTTATTCATAGAATGTACCTATAGAAACCAATAGAAAATTTAATAATCTTTAATTTTTATAATAATATAAATTTCGAAAAAATAACATTTAAAGGTATTTTTCGGAGAAAAACTATTTTGAGCTTCAAGTAAAGAGCCATTTCCGGTTATCTGATTTACACTAAAATCTTATGGCTTCTTTCCATATTAGAATAAGGTATAAATACAAGGTTTCAAAATTTTCTGAATGATAGTATTCGAGTTAGAGCGTAAACAAAATCCACACACACACACACATACATACACACACACCAACACACATATACACACACATACATACACACACATTCACACACAGACATACACACAGTCATCATCGCGAAAATGTTAAAATTGGATTCTAGGGACCTTAAAACGTGGTCATTTACCAAAATATCGATATGCGATTTTTAGCACGATCCCTATACATCCCTTACCAAGGGTAGCGGGATGTAAAAACATGTAAGCTATTTTGTTCTTCAGTAATTTAATAATTGCAATAATCATTAATGAATAAAATGTTACTTTTTGTTCAATTTTATTTCTTCAGTTATTAATTTATTATTCCAGTATAAGTAAGTAGAAATATTATTTATTATGAATTACAATTTATATAAATATAATTTTTATTTGAAAGAAGTAATGATATTCAAATGTAAACAGTTATGTATAAATAGGTATATTATATTATACCTACATATTTGTTGATAAGTAAATTTCATTATACTTTTAAAAAAGTGTAATATACATACAAAATTAACATATTTTCATTATTGTTATTTTAATCCCTTGTGTTTGCATAAATATATTTTTTGTATCTTGTCAATAATTTAAAACTTTGAAGAAAGTTTGTTGAATATATTACCGTTTAAAATATTTGTACATATTATTATTTATAAATTTAAACCTTTATTTTCGATTACAATTTTTATATTTTTTGCTTGATTGATCTAACATTTCTTTTCTACAAATATATTATTCGTATTTCTACTTCTAAAAATTATTTATTGGTCATAACTTGAAATCGTCATTTTTGTCAATTTTATAATTATTTTCTTTGAGTCCTTGCGTAAGTATATTATTGTACCTTTATTTTAATGAATATGTTTCTATAAACCCTATAAAATTTTCTATTGATTCAATTTTTTTATTAATAATTGTATTATTGTTCATAGACGTATAATAAATTACTATGTTTGCGTTTTATATTTAAATAATAATTCACAGCAAAACTAATTAAATATCTTACAGTTTAAAATATTTTTATGTAGGTATTATTTTCAGCAATTTAACTATGCTTATTTAATTTCGCATGCAATCTTACTTTTCTCATAATTCAAAACTTTCCTCCAGTAACTTTCAAAATCAACTTAAACAAGAACTTCAACATCAAACATCAACGTAACATCTATTACCTTTTCACTACACTCACAGCACTGCACACACTGCACTAGTCCTATACTCCTGCCCTTTAGTCCTGCACGTCAACTCGTTTCGCCGTGCGAGATATACGTTCTGTCTATCCCTGCTCCTGCTCGTACTACCGTCCTGCTGGCAGGAAAGCGCGCGACTGCGGCTCGCAGGGACAGGATCACAAGCAGGAGCGATTGCAGCGACGCATCGATCCCACGGCAGGAGCAGGAGTGAAAATCTTGAGGATGTGGTCAGTGATAGAAAGGAGTAATTGGCGATAAGTATGAGATTTAATTCAATATAAATAAATTTATGTTTAATGTTTTTCTACCTATTATTAAGATGGCATTCTAATTTTTACAAGGTGCAGTAAATAATACTTACCTATTTGGAAATGGGAATAATTTAAATCGAAACTCAAATATTTTTGAACAGTCACTTTCTCTGACAATTATAAATATTGTTTACCAATAAATTATCTGAGTGTCAAAAATAATAAATGAGCACTATATTGCTGTTATGAGATATATATTTAATAACACCTGATCAAAAATAGTTATTTTTCCGAAATCGACTCCAAAGTACACGGTAACACTCGAAATTAACCAAAATATCTAAAGTAAATCTTTATAGACCCATGTCAAAATTTAACTTTACGTACTCATCTGTTAAGCTTGAATTAACCTATACTTCTAACTTTTATAAAAAAAATATACCTTTGCAAACTTTCTTTCACTGGATAATCTGTGTTTACATTCACATACCAATCAACTCGACGAAGACTACGTCTAACTAATTATATGGTATATTCTCCTCGGCTATCGCCTCGTAGAATAAATTTCATATTCGTAATAAAAAATTATACTTTAGTGCCTAGGTATAAAAATAACTATTTATTGCATAGGCAGTAAAAGTGACATTTTACAACTGTTAGTTGTCAAAAATATTGCACTTTTAGTGCCAATCGGCAAGAAATGTATATTACCCAAACAAAATTATGTTTTTACAACCTGGAATAATAAACTAATGCCAAAAATAATAATAGAGTTTTTAATACCTACCTAAAAAATCTGATGTGGCCAGCACATAACCTCCCGTCAATTCCATATTTAAAATGGCAATGAGCTTTAAGTAAAGTATCACTTCTGATTGATCGTCTGTAACCAAAATTTAATTTATTGTTCCAATAAGTAGAAAAGTTTGTAACACGAAATTCTGGATTATATTTTATAAAGTATTTCCTCGAAAATCTATTAAGAGCTCCAAATTAAGTACCACCACCGGTTTATCATATAGGTATAGTCAAAATCTAATATTGTTTCAAATTATACACGAGCTTTAAATACCAAATTTGAAAAGTTTGGAATCATGTTTTAATATATTTTTTCAAGAAAATCTGTTTATATCTTCCTGCAAAGTAGTATTTCCGATTTATCAATTTTAGAAAACAACTAATATGGCGTTCTCATTAATAAAAAACTCTTAAGTACCAAATTTGAAAGTTTTAAATTGTATCATTTTATTTTTCATGAAAATCTGTTCAGAGCTTCAAATAAAGTATCACTTCTTATTTATCAATTTTAGCTAAATTCTAATATGTTGGTTTCCTTTATATAAAAGTCTTAAATACTAAATTTGACAAGTTTTGGAGTATTATAAAATATTTTTCACGAAAATTTGTTCAGAGCTACAAGTAAAGTATTACTTCTGGTTTATTAATTTTAGCCAAAATCTGATATGTTGTTCCCTTGATATGAAAGTCTTAAATACTAAAATTGAAAAGTTTTGGATTATATTTTAATATAATTTTTTATTAAAAACTGTTAAGTTGTTTCTATTTATTGGAACAAATTAGATTTTGTTTACAAACGATCAACTGGAAGTGATACTTTACTCAAAGCACATTGTTATTTCAAACATAGAATTGGTGAGAGGTCATGTGTTGGCCACATCAGATTTCTACCTCTCGCTAAGAGAGGTATTGTATTCATTTTTACGATGATGTCCGTATGTGTGTGTGGATGTGTGTGTGTGTGTGTGTGTGTGTGTGTGTGTGTGTGTGTGTGTGCGCGTGTGCGTGTGCGTGTGCGTGTGCGTGTGCGTGTGCGTGTGCGTGTGCGTGTGCGTGTGTGAGTGTGTGTGTGTGTGTGTGTGTGCGTGTGCGTGTGCGTGTGCGTGTGCGTGTGCGTAGGCGTGCGCGTGTGCGTGCGCGTGCGCGTGTGCGTGTGCGTGTGCGTGTGCGTGTGCGTGTGCGTGTGCGTGTGCGTGTGCGTGTGCGTGTGCGTGTGCGTGTGCGAGTGTGTGTGTGTGTGTGTGTGTGTGTGTGTGTGTGTTGGATTCACTATATCTCAAATACTATAAGACTTAAGACATTTTTAACTACGGATTCCTCAATCTAACAATAATGGGAAGAGTCGAGTCAGTTTTGATAACAATTGGACAACCGGAAGTAGTAGTTACAAGAAAAAAATCATCTAAATATTATTTATCGGAAATTTGTGTAAATACTTTTATTAAAGAACGTTAAATTCTTTATTCGATAAATATAAATTCATTATTATATCTTCTATAGATTTAGAGATAAAGAAAGACAAAATAATTTGATGTAAAAAATCTCAGATCAAACTACTACAAGGCAAGAAATTCAAATGTTTGTAATTGACACATAAATGTCACTGTCAAAAATATTTGTATGCCTCTGTCAAAAATATTTGTACATTATTATGAAGATTATGAAAATAAAAAAAAGTCAACAACGCAAAAGAATATACGTAAAAAAGAATATAAAAGGATTTTGCGAAAAAATGACGAATATAAAGAAAACGAAAGTAGAAAAAGGAAATTTCAGGATATTGAATATAAAGAAAATGTATGTATTGTACATAATTTATTTTGAAATATCCCATAGATTTTGCAAATATATGTGAGAATGAATATATGTATTTGTATTTAAAATATTTTTCGATTTATGCGTACAACCAGGTAAAATATCTGGCGAGAGGTTATGTGTTGGCCACATCAGATTTTTTTAATTTGAGAGAACATTTGCCATTACACTTTGTAATGATTTATGGAAGTTTTGAAACATTATCTACAACAATTATAAAACAAGGTACATTATTTCTTAATATGGACTAGTTACCGTACCGAAAGAAAAATTATCACCGTTTGCGCCCGAAGCGACACAATCTCGATGGCACTAAAGGATTTAGCGAACACACCTCAAAATATTTTTTTTGCAATCGTAAAAACTATGTAATTTCAAATTTTATTGTTTTTAAACAATTTATTTCATTGAAATAGAAATGAAGCTAACATGGGATTGACATTTGATAAACAGAACAATTAGTTTTGTAAAAAATCGATGAAGTAATTATTTTACAATGTTTCAGGAAGACTTTGTTTACAGTTTACATATACAAAAGAAGGCTTGTAACTAAGTAATAACTATCTGCAGGACAATATTACCATACTGACATCAACAACAGTGAACAAAATTAGAATAAAATAAAATAAGATGAAAATATAAGGCTTTTTATTAATACATACAAATAACGTTACGTGTCGTAATATCGTAACAAGGTTTACATTATTTTGAAATAATAAACATGAGAAATAAAGTATATAACTTGATTATTTGTCATATTGTCACAGTACTTTTTTGATTTAACATAGCATTCTGAAATTAGCATTAATAAAAGATTTTCAAAAAATAATAATTATAACATCTTCACTTTCTGAAACCGATACACTATTGAACAAACCACGGATGTTATGAGTCAAAACAGGCCCTATAATATGTTACATTTGGCAGTTATTCGCAAAAATATAAAACTGTACAATTTACATTTTCGCCTATATTTAGTGACATGTGCATTTTTTTTTCAAACAACAATACACCACTAAAATGGTCTCCTAATGGGGTAACTTTTGTTTAATTTCACCGACTTGGTATCTTTTACCGTTTTCAAGATCTTAATATTGCCATTTATGACATACATTTTACGCAACATTACTTGAAAGATATTTGAAAAAGTAATTCGCTAAATCAAAAATAATTCTATAGACACGTAATTGAATTAAACTGAATTTGGAAATTTATAGTAAATTGTAATAATTGATTTGGCCTAAAGCCTAAAGATTATTAAACTCACTTCCTAGGTGTAATAAAAATTACAACCTTTTTTCTGCCTGAGTCAAGATTTCTAAACATGTTTTAAAAATTAATATTTTAGGCTTCATCGGCCGACAAAATTTATTGAACAAAAAAGATTATTATCAAATAATATTATTATGTAAATGGTAAAAAAAGTATGTTGAGAATTAAGAGATGTTAATTAATAACGGAATGAAGTAAAATTTAAAATAATACTTCATAAATAAGAAATCTGCTGTGGCCAACAAAATACCTCCCGTCATTTATTTTTTATTAATTAAAATATACATTCTTACATACCTATTTAATTATGCTGAAAACTGTATTAAGTCCCATTCCATATAACTATGGTTCAATTTATTATTTTCTTTTAAAAAAGCTTCTATTATTAATATGAAAATGATTGGTTTTGTGACAGTGATATTTATCTGTCAATTACATACATTTGAGACTATTGTGTAATCAAAGAATTGTGTTTGTTGTATGCGTAGGTTTCGGGATGTAAATTACAGATAATTTTATAAATTTATCCATAACATATATAGAGAAGTATTAATACAAAACTGTAGAAAATTTAATAGTCTTTCATTTTTATAACAAAAATCTCGAAAATATAACATTTAAAGGTATTTTACGGAGAAAAACTATTGCATGCTTCAAGTAAAGTGCCATTTTCGGTTATCTGATTTACACCAAAATCTAATGGATGCTGTCCATATTAGAATAAAGAAGAAATACAAGGTTTAAATTTTTTCGGAATAATAGTATTTAAGTTAGAGCGTAAACGGTATCTACACACACACACACACACACACACACACACACACACACACACACACATATATATATATATATATATATATATATATATATATATATATACACGCACACACACGTACAAATACGCGCGCGCCCACACACACATCATCATCATCAGCATCGTGAAAATGTTAAAATTGGATACCAGGCAGAGCTGAGCAGTATTTCAAATACAAATATTTGAAATACGTATTTAAAATACTTTTATTGTATTTGGTATTTAGCCTCAAATACTTTCTAAAAACAAGAATGTATTTTGTATTTGGTCAATTTTGAATATAAGTATTTGGTATTTCAGAGTATTTGAAATACGTTCTATGAGTGGTTGAAATACATAAATTGTATTTCAAATACATAAACAAGTATTTAAAATTCAATTAGATATATTTGAAATACAATTAAATGTATTTCAATTACAATAAAATGTATTTGAAATGCTTTCTAGTTTGACACCATTCAATTCATAATCATTAGGTAAGTATTAAGTAAGAACTTTGGCTTCTGTTGTTTTCAGAAATAAGTATTTATGATGTTTCATTACTTATTGAATAGTTTTTGTAGATAATCATTGTACATGTTTTTTAACCTTAATATCTGTAGAAGGGGAATCCCTGAAGTTAATATATTAATCTGGTTTGAATTTTTTAAACTTTGTGCAATATACAATCAATATAGAATGTATGTTATATAAGTATTTCTTTATAATATTTTTTAATAAACTTTATTTAATAAATTAACAGTGTTTGAAATTGTTTTAACATATTTTGTATTTGAAATACTAATCACGTTAAAAATACTTGTATTGGAAATCCAATTTGTTGTATTTTGTATTTAATACCAACAAAATACTTTCGGTATTTGGTATTTCAAATACTTTTGCAGATTAAATAGTATTTTGTATTTGAATTTTACAAATACATAAATGCAGTATTTTGTATTTGTATTTAAAATACTTTCTGTGAGTATTTTGCTCAGCTCTGATACCAGGTACCTTAAAACGTAGCCATTTACCAAAATCTCGATATGCGATTTTTAGCACTTTCCCTATACCTCCCTTACCAAGGATAGCGGGAGGTAAAAATGATTCTACATGGGTATTAGACTGTGGATTCGATTTAATTTTTTGAAAGATCAATCGTTTTTATAATATGTTTTCTTAAATAATTAATAATCAGGGGCACTTGACAAAAGCGCATCTGTTATTTCTGTATTGAAAAATTGAATATGGAAGAGCTATCCGAAATGTGATGCTTATGACCATCCATCGAAAATTATTCCCGTGCTTGGATTTTTGTTATAATTATTATAAAGCGCTATTTGAATTTCTCTACTTCCATTGGTAGTGAGCTCCTCCCACTAACTGGGTAATCGTTATATATTTGTAGGTAGTGTTTTAAGTTATCTAGATAATTTTATCTAGATAAATCATCTAAATAATATAGTTTTATCTATTATCTTATCTAGATAATTTTTTTCGAAATTATGTATTATCTTATCTAAATAAAAATAAAAATTATCATTATCTATTTTTTTAAAATTATCTAGATGAAAATTTTAATAAAAAAATCTTTTCTAATACGAATCAAAATTAAATTAAATAAAGCTGCGCAAACGTATAACTGTAATATTAGTAGAATTCTGAGAAAATTTTGAAATTTTACAGAACCTTAATCTATAAAGATATGATTACTTTTCTTTGTTAAGATGTCAAGAAGGTACGATTTTGTAAATACTTTAGTTTCATAATTAAGTAATGGACATATTTGCACAGAATGCCATTTTTTATTTGGTGTGAAATTTTGTTAAATACATTATATTAATGCACATTAAATTACTATAAATATGCAACATAATTTATTATTCCGTCCTATATCTACATTATAACATGTTATGTATGTTTTAAACAAATTATCTAAAAATTATCTAGATAATAGTTAATTATCTATTATCTAGATAACTACAAAAATTATCTATTACCTTATCTAGATAATAAAAATGTTAGTTATCTTTATCTTTATCTAGATAAAAAATATGAGTATCTATTACAACACTGTTTGTAGGCCGCCTTTGAGTCGCCAATTAAAATAATATATATATATATATATATATATATATATATATATATATATATATATATATATATATATATATATATACAGGGTGTAAATGAAATAACTGCATTAAATTTAACCAGTAATGTACCTCCACGAGAGCAACAATATTTCTTAATAACTTTTTTTTCTAAGTCTTTTAGATTTTGAGTTAAAATTATTTAAAGATTTGTTGCATATTTCGTTACCCGCCTATGGAGAACAAAGAGACAAATGACTGCGCTGCCGTATTCAAGTGAGATACAAGCAGCTCAAAAATTCTCGGTTATCGGTTACACTTACAGTCACAGTCATTAATAAACGAATCAAGGGAAATAACATTATTATTAATTAATACGTAATAGTACAATTTTTAAAATAAATAAATTTAAATATTGGATAACAAAAGTATAAAGTTGTGTATTGAACCAGGTTTTTAATCACGTGAATAGTGGAAGACAAGGAGAAACGAGGTAACGAGACGAAGACCAAAAGCATAGTTATTAGGTTATGAGATGATTATTTATTGTCGACAAATCATAATAGTTTAAATTCGTTATTCAAAAAATGTAAGTACAAACTTTTGTCCATTTAAAAGAAGTACATGAGTACCAATAATTAGTCGTCCATTTATTGTTCCCCAAACATTTTTTAATGAAAATTTTTACAGCATTTTCGTCTGTCAAGATGTGTATTGTGCATAATAAAACACCTTCCCAAGTAAATTCAGTCTCATAAATGAACATTATGAGCCATTCCCAAAATTGAAGTCTGTTATGTGCTGAAAACATTGAACTTTTTGCACACGGTATGGATACAACTGTTGATTTTTTAAAAATTGTCATATGTGACACTCCGTATTGTGATAAAGATGTACAAGATTAACAAATGAGCGAATATTAAGAACAGAATGATTTGGTGATGATTTGGAAACGCTCCGTGTAAATGCGTTGGCAACTCCAATACACTTGTCTTTATGTGAACCGTGATGTCAAGTAAAATGTAGTACAGATACGAGTAAAAAATAAATAAATAAACCATAGGTAAGTAATTACAATGTCTGTGTACTCGAATTTTGACAGAATTTTACCTTATAAACAAGTTTATTACTAATGTCAAAATTTAATTGCAACAATTGACAGGACTGTCAATTGCTAAAACAAAATTTTTCATAGCTATTGTTACTGCATTCAATTATCACAAAAATATTTGGAACGACTCGTCAATTTACGGGGTGGTAAAAATGTTAAAAAAATATGCGATTTCGAGAAAAAGTTATTAAGAAATATTGTTGCTCTCGATGAGTTATACTACTGGTCAAATTTAATGCACTTATTTCATTTACACCCTGTATATATATATATACATACAGGGTGTTAATTAAAAAGCGGGCCATAGGCGTTTAACATGGGATGTCAGTTTTTCCATGTGCAAAAGTTTCCAATTAATTTGAGACAAAAATGTTTCAAATAAAAGTTGTAGATAATTAAATTATACGCCTAAATCACTAAACAGATTTAATTTTGCACGTTTGGTATCGTGTAAAATTGAGTTTGAAATTCTATTATATTGCTTATTTGTGGCGATAGCCATGGAATAGAAACAATGTTATGAAGAAATGCATTTATTTTGAAATGTCAGAAATTCGATTTTCAAATAAAAATTACAGGTAATTATACTATACACCTAAGCCACTGAACATATTTTGTTTTTATAATGTAGATCTAAAATATTGCAGAGATTTTATTTAAATTTTATTTTGTAACCTAAAAATTCGAATTATGACAATTCAAAGGATATGTATTTCTTTGTAATTTTGTTAAAATTCCATAGCTATCGATGCAAATGAGCAATTTTTCTACAATTTCAAATTCGATTTTATACGTTACCAAAAGTGCAAAATTAAATCTGTGATTTAGGCGTACAATTTAATTATATACAACTTTTATTTGAAACTTTATTGCTGAAAATTAAATGGGAACTTTTGCGTAAGGAAAAACTGATTTCCCATGTTAAACGCATATGGCCCGCTTTTTAATTAACATCCTGTATATATATATATATATATATATATATATATATATATATATATATATATATATATATATATATATATATATATATATATATGAGTGGCGAGCTGCTATAACAAAATCCCATTTATTTCTGAAGTATTTCGATTATACTGTTTTATTTCTTTATTAATATTCATTATTAAGCGTATATACATACTTTCAATACTTTTTCCTAATTTCTCCTAATTTTAATTGCGCTGTAGTCCCCTATTCATTTTCAGTACTTTGTTATTAATGCATAAGTATTTTATTATTTTTTTAATAATTATAAGTTTTAAACTATTATTTTGTTAAACTTGTTAGAATTTAGTTAAGATCATACACCAAAATGATAGAATTTACTCGTATTTAAGAGTATTTTAGGAAAATAATGTTAAAATTTAAAGGCAATACGTAGAAAATATTTTTTCAAAAAAATTAACCATGCAAATGTAAATATCGACCTCGTCTCGTTTTCGGAACCATAATCTCGTTCTCGCTCTCGTTTCGCATAACACTATATGTGACAAGATATGCGAGAGATTTCTCGCCTCATGCATGTATAATATTGCACGTGATGCGTGAAATGTAAAATACCGATCTCGCCTCGTTTTCGGATCTGCAATCTCGTTCTCCTTCTCGTCTCGCATAATGCTACGAGACGAGACGAGAAGCGAGAGTACTTTTATCTCGCAGTGCATTACTACCATGACAGTTTTGAGATTTCGTGAGATGAATGCCCTCTACGATACATATGTATATTGTAATTACCGAAGTCAAATAAAATTAGATTGACACATTCAACAACGAGTAATAATATATGCGATGATAAATTTATTTACTTTTCAGTTTGACACATTTCCGATATTGTAATAATATGTTTACGAAACATTGTAACTGATTATTAACTTTGTTTGGGTATGACATATATTATTCTAGAAGTATTTTTCTAATGTACCCAACGGAAAAGGTTTATCTTTATAAATAACTTTCGATAATTGAAAATCTATATTTAGGAGTAAATACATATAATCTGTTCTGTTCTAGTTTTATCACAGCATTGGTAATAAATAGAAGTATATGTTATTTCTTGAAAATAATAACTATATCATTTCTTGGAAAAGACACGCCATAATATAAGTGCACTTGGTATCGCTGTTCTATAACAGCAACACGACTGTTCATTTTGTAAAGTACTGCAGTGTATAAAAGCAACTAACATTAACAGTCTTTCTACAACGGGTCCACTTTACTTCAGAGATACACAACGAGGTGTTCCTTTTACCTTCAGCTTCACGAGCACAATCAGAATACATGTTTCTATTCATTATTTACTCACTGCACCCTTCACACAGGCTGTGTTATTGCTGCGTTCATTTAAACGTTCTGTGAATTTCACGACGATGGAGTTCGCGACACGACAAAAACACACCCTTTTATTCAGAAGAAATAATTCGCAGATTTCTTTATGAAGAGAAGAACTCACTGCATAGTTTCAAAGATGCTACAGAGACATTTTGTCGTAAAATCGTAGAACTTAATAGCGAATGTTTGTAATTTAAAATGCATCAACGCTAATGAAATCATCAAAAAACAGAGATAAGTTTTAGTGTGAAATTGATGATCTTTTGAAGATGCTAAATATGAAGAGTATTGATTTTAAATAAGAATAATAGACATGCCAGGCCATAAATTTGGTATTCAAGTTTTAATTAACACGTAAGCAACAATTCGGGAACGAAATTAATGCCTGTTTTAAAGCTAAATTCAATACTAGTTTTATATACTCTTTGGGTTAAATATTACATTAACTGTCAGATACAAGAAAATCTATCATATCATATAATTGACATGAGAATAATTTTATTAATTTACGCTCTAATATTGATGCGACATTTTCATTTTATCTGGTATTAAATTAACCGACACTTTATCCAAAGATGGAAAAATCGGAACTTAGGATAACAATTGCATATCTTTGTCAATTTAATTAAAATTTGATTACAAAATTATTATTGCACAAGTAATAAACCGAGTACTTTATAATAAACTACTACTCGGTTATTTACAATAACCAGCTAACAGAAAAATCAACATTCCCGCACCCATTTAACCAAAGAACCAATCAATCATTTTAGCCTACTATCTTCATATTATCCCACATATATTTTTTGACTCCTATGGAATAAATGAATAAGAAAGCGGATTAAGGTAAAATTCAACGAGAATATGTAAATTACCTTAGTTAGTATGTACTTTAATATATTTTGAAACTAAATATTAATATGTTTTTACCTATGTTGGCATTGCTATATTGAGTATACTCTATGCACACTGTGTAAGTTTACTATGAGACTTGGACGAAAAATAGTGTCGAATCTAGTTTGAAAAAATAAGCAATAATTTCTATTTAGTTTGAAACTTATATGCGTTGAATCATATTGTAACGTTTTTATTTATTTGGGTGAAGTGTAAATATTAGATAATTATTATTAATTAAAATAAAAGTTTATTATAACGATAAATAGACATTAAATATAATTAAAAGATGATAAATATCACAAACACTACGACTAAACAAATATTAAACACTAATTAAGACTAAGAATATTATAAGACACTTAAACACTAAGATTATTTATTTAAACAATATATAGCTCACTTATTTATTTATACAACTATATTTATTTATGTTTACCACTTGTCGACTATTTGTTTATATCACCAACAATTTAACACGCGACGCTTATTTATATCCGACTGTCCAATGCCTTCGCTAACAGTGCTTATATACTCTGGCATTTGTATTCGAGAACTTTCTAGAGCACTATATACACAATAGATTTCATCAACCGCGTAATTAAGCAGGTTTGGAGAAGTCTGTTGCGTCATCACTAAAAATAGACACTCGCTCGTCCCTGCGACGCGGCGACAGTGGCGGCGACGGCGGACGCAACACATTACAATATTTTACTTGATATTTTTTTTTTTCTAGTTTCAATATTTAAACTTGAACCAGAGGCGTAAATAGCCTATGGCCGATATGGCGGCGGCCATAGGCGCCTTATTCAAAAGGCGCGAAAATGGATTAAATTGCGATTGATATTTTGAATTGAATGCCATACTTTCTCTGTCGACTGTACTCAACATAGTTTTCCGCATAATGCAAATAAATAAATTATCAGCAGGTACCCTATTTATATTTATTTTACTGTAGACATCTAGCATCTAGACGTGTAAGCGTAAGCATCCCAACTTCAACTTCCCACCCTCTTGTTGAATTATACTTGGGCCGGCGAACAGATGCGCAATACAAAATTTTGTGGGTTTCGGATTATATCATATCTGCGGCTATACTGTATCTGGTTTAAGATTGCAGTGGTGCGAAGATAGGAGCAATTTGATCTTGTTTTCTGATTGGATAATACCCGATATTATCCAATCAAACATCAAGATCAAAATGCTCCTATTTTCACACCACTGCAATCTTAAACCACATACAGTGTATATATTTTTATTATAAACATTCTATATTATATCTAGATCTTTTTATTTTACACGCGTGAATTTATAAAAGGCGCATTTTTGTTGGCTTGCCATGGGCGCCTTAATTGCTAATAACGCCTTTGACTTAACCTAAGCATTAGTCAGAAGAAGTACCTACAGTCTAAAATAAAATTTTTCTATTTCAGTGTTCTTATAGGTCTATAAAAGCACTACAAATATGTCGTTTAGCAGATCTATGAGCGCACTGTTTGATACAATATATTAATGTATACAATCAGACAAAATTCACAACACACAATATATAAACTGTCAAAATGTAAATTTTCAATTGTGTAGTTAGAAGCGCAACCAACATAGCTGACAAAAAACACCGTCATATTTTTGACATCACATTTAAAAAATCTCAAAAAATTACCTCAATAGAAAAAATAGTACAAAAACATGTTTTTTAAGGCGTTAACAGATTGCCTTATGATATTTGTTTTTTTAATGTACTATTAACGATACGCTGCATCTGACTGACATATTAATTACTAGCTACCTACGTACACAGGCTTCACCCGGGAACAATTTTTAATTTGCTGCCAAAAGTTTTGTTTAACTAGTCTTATAATATCTCATTGTGGGCGATATTAGTGGGCCGCCAGGATGAACTTTCAATAAAACGACAAGAAGTATCTTCCAACTTGTAAAAGACATGTTTTGTCTGCATTAGATATTTGAGCTTTTATCATAGAATACTATGTCATATGATATCCTCGAGGTATATGCTGTATACTTTAATAGTGAAAACTATATAAAAATTCGTCCAATTATTCTCCAGATTAGCGCCAACAACACTATCAAAGAACTAATCATTTCAAAATAAAATTAGGAACGTTTTAAAAAGAAAAAAGTATATAGAACAATAGAAAAGGAATTTAGTACAGTCTCCAACATAAGTAAATATGTAGGTATGTATTTAGATTAATAAAAATTAACGATTTACAAAAATGTTTAAGCTAATCCGCATTTTTGGATTAGTGAATTATATTCTATCCCAGTATTTAAAATTTAATCTTCATTTTATTATAGCTCCGGTGACTCAATGGTTTGAGTCATGGGGGCCCTCGGGGCTCTCAGTTCGAATCCCACTAAGGCATGGATGTGTGTGAATGTGAACCCACTCTGGAACTGGGATTTAATTCCGTTGAGGGGCTTAAAAAAAGGTAGTTACTTGGATTATATTAGACTATATTTTAAGAAATAAACTGTCAAAATTAGAGTAAAATTCGTTAATCTAAAAATAAGGATTAACTTAATCTTTTTTGTGGCTCGGGCTTTAAATGGCGGGAGGTATTGTGTTGGTCACACCAGATTTTTAATAGTAATATAGTGATGGGAAGATAGGAGTAGATTAATCGTGGTGTTTTTAAATTGGATAATACCCCGATATTATCCAATTAAACAGCAAGATCAAACTGCTCCTATCTTCCCATCACTATATTCTTTAAAAAATAAATTATACGTTATTTATTATAAACGATGTGCTATAAGATACAGCCGATTATTATTTACTAAAAAACCAGTAACGGTAACCACTAAATGTAACAAATTAAACCGCTTTTTTAACCGGCTCTAAATGCAAGGCGAAACCGCACTTATTTATCATATGGAAACAGTATTAAGTAAAAGTAATTGCGCTTTTGATGAAAAGAAAAAAAATAACGGACATAGAAAAATAATTATTATTATAAGTAAATAAATGTTTTTTCCTGAATGATTTTATTTACCGGTGTATTTATCAGAAGTAATATCACAAGACCTCCTGATTTTATCGATAATTTTTTATTTTGCACGAATTTTTTTGCTTAGCAACAAAGACGAAAGCAAACTGCATGGTAAATCCCGACTCCGAAGGAGGAGGGGTTTTACCTAATGTCAATTTGCTTGAGTGATTTTGCTTAAAAGCAAAAAGAATGAGTGTTTAAAAATAAAAGTTTATCTGAGAAAATCAGAGAGGTCGTGTGGTATTTGGTGAGATAAATTCCAAAGACAACGCAAAATGAAACAATTTAATTATTAATATTTTATTTTTAAACTTGAAATATTAATTAACTGTCACACTGACAGTTATAAACAATAACAACAGTTTATTTACTTGGTAGCGGAAAATTATCGGGGTAACGGAGTTTTATCAGTATAATACTGTTCCCATTGGTTGAATTTTCAAGTGTTTTGCATCATGATTGGTTAAAAACTGGTCGTTGGAATTTATCGGGCTAATCTAACCGTTTTAAAATCCGGTTAAGTAGGTATAAATCAGTTTTTGTAAAACATTCTCAATTTTCATTAACATTTAACCGTATATTTTTAAATTTCTTGCCCTGGTTGCAATATGTATGTACCTACATCTGCATCTGCATCATTATTATAAACTTTTCACAAAAACGATATGGAATAGGTGTTGTTTTATTTTGTGCAGACAAAAGAGAAAATAGACTGCATACATATCACAAATAATAATAGAGTAGTTTCATTAAAATGAATCCTTTGAGATGAATTTTAAAAATAATATCTAAATTCTGAATTGTTTTAATTACCGAGAAAACATCTGTGGTGCTATCACGCCACATTGACATTGATATGACCCCCTTACTGCACTTTACCCCTTCCCATGGTCACTTGTCAATCTCAATATTTTGGAACTACGCGATATTGCTATTGCTTTATTTTTATTGATATGTAGAAATTATTGACTTAATAGAAAGAGACAATATAAAGTTGTTGCTTTAACCATATAGTGCATTATATTTTGACAAAAAAATACGAAATCAACCTTCGAAAACAGATTACAGAATATTTTTCGTCGTAGCGTTATCAGCGTTTTCTGCACTACGGTGTGCATGCTGTGTGAGAACCGACTTTAATAATCAAAACATAACCTTAAAAGTAAGTGTTCAAAGTCATTTTGTAAATGTATTACTATTAGGTAAAACTTGAGTATACGTAGTATATTGAAAACTATAATAATAATAAATAATTTTCTTTAGATGAATAAACGAATGAATGTTCAACCTAAACACTATAGTTTGTTACTTGATTATTTACAACTTCATCCGAAAGTTGAAATTGATTGTGGACTCATAGATATATTGTAACTTTGTCCAATTAATTATTGATAAATATCACTAATATCAGTAGGATAAAAACTTAACGCGACAAATATGTTTAATTCAGGTGTAATAGATATTGGATGGTTTGAATTTGACATAAATGGCAAAAGCTTATGAATAAAATTATTATAAAAGCTGATGAATAAATTTCTAAGGCAAAATAAACTAATAAAAAGGATATCATCTAAAGTAAATAGATTACTTTGAATTCTCATTATTCTGCGAATTAAATTGAAGTCTCGTAATAGTTGTTTTCGGTTTTCGTTATTCAAATGATTGTATATGTATAACAGAAAGTTTTTAAAATGTACGTAGATTTATCAATCCTAGCCGAAGATATCCAATTCATTTATCAATTATTTATTATCAATACGGTATAGTACAAAATATGAATTGACTCGACTATGATTTGGTCGTTTAAGTCAATATCAATTACAATATGGCATGGTTCCACCACAGGACGTATTTCACTATGCTTGTTGTTTTCGTATTAGCAGTTATTGTTATACCTGAATGTTTATTAAGTAATTCTGTCGCTTGTTTGTATGCGTTAGGTGACTGAGTTTGATTCGGACGCCAAGAGTTAAATTCCGACGACGTCATTATTAATACTTGAAAATAACTTCCAAACCTATTTTAAAATAGAACATTAGTGACCTCTGTAATGCTTTCTCCACAACTTTCAGAGCTTGTGAGGTAACCTCTGGAATACGTTAAGTAACCGGCTGTGGTTCGAATCCAACCGACGTCAAACTGGAAAATTATTAAAAAAATTCATTTAGCACAAATATGGTGCTTTTTCCAAAATAGCTTTAATAGGCCGTGAGGTGATGCATAGTAATTGAATTACTCATTCGTCATTACCTAAATCTGCAATAAGAGCAGAACCAAAATGGGAAATAAGACATGGTATGGTGATATATTTATTTATTTAAGGTTTAGAGAAAACAAATTGTAAAACCAGTAAGATAGTTCCTATTATCTTCTACAGCGTGTAAATCGAAAAGTAGGCCATAGGCGTTTAACATGGGCAATTTTTCTTTGCGAACATTATTTTTTACATAAAATACTTCAAGTACGTATAAGGTATAGGTAACGTGACCATACGTCCCGCTTTGGGCGGGACAGTCCCGCTTTCGTTGTCCCCAGCGAGAGCAAAAATATCCCGCTTTTGCAAACGGACCAAACGATAATTTATTATACCTTGATTTTTGATTTATTTTGAATACCAAGTCTAACATCAACAAATTATGTAATGAGCTTCATTCCTTCTTGAAAACTAGATCCGACATTTTAAAACTAATTTGCTCTGCCGACAAATATAAAACAAATGCGTGTGCAACTGCAATCTAACGTCTAGGATTAATTAATGTTACATATTATTAATACATTGTTACCATGTCCTTGTTTTTGAATAAATAGTAAAATAAGTTCTTTTTTTACAAAATTAAATAGCTTGTGACGGCTGGAGCCGTTACAATTGTAAAAATATTAATTGACTTAAACTGTATAAATAATAAAATATAATAAAAGATAACAATTTTTATTTTACGTGAACGTTACCAAAAAATGACAAAATATCAATGAATGTTTATTTACTTTTCGTCACCTAGTTTCCAAAACAATCCCCCAAACCTCACTTGATTTCCTTGATTCCCCCCATGTGACTGGATGCACATTATAATACTCCCCCGCCAGACGAAAAGAAAATAGATATTTTACAAAGAAATTACTACAACAATTATAAAAATTATGATAATTAATTAAACTTCTTGGCCTTCTAATCTACCGTTTCCATTGCCTAATTGACGAATGGTGCAGGTGGAGTTTGTGTAGTTTTGTTTTGTGATGGGGGTAGCGGATGAAGGAATGCGGGTTTTAGTCTGTTTATTGATATATTTTCATGTGTGTTATCTTTTAAAATAGTGAAGTATTTATCTGATCTCGCGATGACTTTGTATGGGCCGGTGTAAGGTGGTTGTAGTGGAGTCTTGATGGAGTCTGTGCGAATGAAAACGAAGTCAGTGCGATAAAGATTTGGGTTTGTGTAATGATGTTTGTTATATGTGGATTCTGAAGGAGGTACGGCTGTCAACTGAGACATTTTTTTTAATTTTTTTAAATATAAAGGTAAATCTAAGTGGTCAATGAATTTGCTGGAAAACGATTTAGGAATTTCTCCGGGTAACCGCAATTTTGCCCCATACACAAGCTCTGCGCAGCTACATTGCAATGGTTCTTTAAAAGCAGTTCTAAGTCCTAGTAGAACGAAAGGTAAATTATCATGCCACTCATCCGGATGATCACAAGCTTTTAATGCTGTTTTAAGTTGTCTATGGAACCGTTCAATTATACCGTTAGTTTCTGGATGATAAGATGTTGTACGTAGTCTTGTGGAGTCAATTAGTGATAGTAACTGGTTGAAAAATGATGATTCGAACTGTGCGCCGCGATCTGTTGTGATTGTTGAAGGAATTCCGAATCTGGAAATCCATCCTGATACGAATGCTTTTGCGATGGTTTCTATTTTACTGTCTGGAATAGCGATAGCTTCAGGCCATCTCGTGAATCTGTCAATGCACGTAAGTATATAGCGACAACCCTTAGAAATGGGCAATGGACCAACTAGATCTATATGTATAATATCAAAACGCGCTGTAGGGATTTGGAATTTTTTAAAGGGTGCTTTTGTGTGTCTAGTGATTTTACAGGTTTGACATTTTTCGCAAGTTTGTGTCCAGTTTTTTACATCTGTGTGCATGTTTGGCCAAATGAATTTTGAGGCAATAAGTTTTCGTGAAGCATTAATTCCGGGATGTGATAAGGAGTGTAACTGATTAAATAGGGATCGACGAAATTTCGGTGGAATATACGGTCGAAGATTTTTGGTCGATGTGTCGCAATATAATCGAAGTGATGTGTGTGGTAGTTTTATTTTTTTAAAACGTAAGAGACTTTTAGTGTTATTTAGTAGTGAACGTAATTCAGGATCAAATTCTTGGCATTTTGCCAGTTCGTCGTAAGAAGTATAAGGTATGTTTGTGATGGAGTTAATTTCTGTTCTTGAGAGTGCGTCTGCTGCGTTATTACTTTTACCAGGGATGTGTCTTATGTCAGTAGTGAATTGAGCAATGTAATCTAAGTGTCGTAATTCTCTTGGGGAATAATTCGATGAATTTTTATTAAAAGTGTAAGTCAGTGGTTTATGGTCTGTTAAGATAAAAAATTCTTGTCCCTCAATAAAATAACGAAATTTTTTGATTGCTAAATAAATTGCATATAATTCTCTCCCGAACGTACTGTATCTTTTTTCCGTTTCATTGAAACAAGTTGAAAAGAACGCTAGTGGTTTCCAAGCGTTGTTTTCTAATTGTTGTAAAACCGCTCCCGCGCCCGTGTCAGATGCGTCAACTATTATACTGGTAGGAGAATTTCGTTTTGGGTTAGATAATGCGGTGACGTTTATTAATGCTTTTTTTATGTTTTTGACAGCTGTCAGTTCTTGGCTATTAAGTGTCAGTTTTTTTGTGTTTGAGCGTTTGTTGTCAATTAATTTGTTTAGAGGTTGAAGAATTGTGGCGCAATGTGGAATGAATCTGTGATAAAAATTTATAAGACCAAGAAACTCGCGTAATTGTTTTTGTGTTTTAGGTATTGGAAAGGTTTGTAGTGTCTGAATTTTTTCTGTTAAAGGAGTGATTCCGTTTTTGTCTATGTGGTGCCCAAGAAACTCAATTTCTGATCTGCCAAATTGACATTTGTCTGGATTAATGATGACTCCGTAGAGCTGGAGTCTGTTGAAGAGAGTTTTTACACGTTCTTCATGTTCTTCTGGTGTGTTGCTTGCTATGAGTATGTCGTCAATGTAAGCAAAACAGTAATTTAGACCGCGTGTTACTTCGTCGATAAATCGTTGAAATGTTTGTGCAGCATTACGGAGTCCGAAAGGCATGTGTGTATATTCGAATAGTCCAAAAGGTGTTGAAATAGCGGTTTTAGGTATTGAAGACGGTTCCATAGGAATTTGATGGTAGGCTTTAACTAAATCGATTTTCGAAAAAATAGTTGCATTTTCCAAATTCATAGTGAAATCTTGTATGTGAAGAATTGGGTATCGGTCTGGAACAGTTATGCTATTTAATGCGCGATAATCCCCACAGGGACGCCATGTGTTTGGTTTCTTTTTGGCCATATGTAAAGCTGATGACCAATTACGTGATGATTGCCGAATAATACCGAGTTCGAGTAAATTATTGAATTCATTTTTGGCTGCTATTAGTTTTTCGGGTAGTAATCGACGAGGCCTTGTAAAAACAGGAGATCCATCTGTGTCAATGCGGTGAGTGACATGATGTTTGATGACTCGGTTAACGTCAAAAGGATCAGTAAGAGAAGGAAAATCGTTTAAAATATTTTGAAACTTGTTATCTGATTGGATCATAGAAATACAATGTCTTTTGAAAGATGAAGTGTTGATATAAAGTTCCCGGTTAGTCATATCAATGATTATACGAAAGTATTGTAGGAAATCTGCTCCTAAAATGGCATGTTTAACATTTGCGATAATAAATTTCCAGGAAAAAGTAGTATTAAGCCCAATGTCTAGTGTCAGTTTGACTGTACCGTATGTTTGAATTTTTGTTTGATTGATGGCGTTGAGTGAATGTTTTTGAGTATTGCGTACTTGTGTGAATGAAGGTGGGATAATACTCACTTCTGCACCAGTGTCAACTAAAAATTGACAGCCTGACAACTTGTCAATTACAAAGAAGAGGGGGCTGGAGACGGAAAGATTAGCGCTGGAACAAGTAGGTAAATTAGTATTTTTATAATCAGTTATAGTATGAATATTGACCGTTTGACGAGGAGAACTCAAATTCCGCTTCTGCCATTTGCTGCAACCAGGTTGACAGCTTCTTGCTTTATCACCGAAGTGGTAGTGATACCAGCAGATATTGCTGCCATCACTGGTAGTGAAGAAGGAGGGTGAATCTTCGTGTCTGGAAGAATGAGGTGTAGGGCACATCGAAGGTCTACGCTGAGGCGGGTTGGAGAAATTAGTAAGTAACTTTTTGACATTCTGAAGTTCCGCTTGCAATTCTCTGATTTCAAACGTGTTTACAGGTTGTGGTGAAGTAGTGTTCGGCTGAGCAACTTCTACTAATTTATCTGCAATTTCGGCTTTTTCCTCAATGCTAGATGTTTTGGAGGCGGCTAATATTAATTGCATGTTGGGTGGTAGCTTTTGCAGAAAAAGATGATTTAAAATTTTGTTTTCTTCTTGTGTCGATCCAGTTAGTTGTTTCATTTTTCGTAAAAGGTGAGATGGTTTTTCATAATTTAAGGCGTTTATATTTAAAAGCGCGTTGAATTTCTGTACATCTGTAGGTGTTGTCCTTTGGAGCAGTGCTACTTTGGTGGTGGTGTAAGGCTTGTCAACTGGTCGTTCGAGAATGAGGTCTCGTATTTCAGCAGCATGCTCTGGACGTAGAGCTGTAACTAACACATTATACTTGCTAGTCTCAGAAGTTATATGATGAGAAGCGAAAATGATTTCAATTTGCTTAAACCAGAGCTCAGGATCTTCTGGGAAAAATTCTGGAAGTTTAGACGAGGAAAGAGCAGAAATGTTCTGAAGTACTGAAATAGGAGGGTCAGGTGAGGCAAGTAGTTCATCTTCTTTGTCCATAGCGAAAGAACGTATTCCACAAGGGGTCACCAGTTGTGACGGCTGGAGCCGTTACAATTGTAAAAATATTAATTGACTTAAACTGTATAAATAATAAAATATAATAAAAGATAACAATTTTTATTTTACGTGAACGTTACCAAAAAATGACAAAATATCAATGAATGTTTATTTACTTTTCGTCACCTAGTTTCCAAAACAATCCCCCAAACCTCACTTGATTTCCTTGATTCCCCCCATGTGACTGGATGCACATTATAAGCTCATCATTTCGTTTCAATTTATGACAGTTTACAATTATTGATATTTTGTGTGATACGACGTTGATATTCTGTGTGATACGACGTACGATCGTACGTATTTGTGATCTGCTTATTGTAAGTCAACAATACGTTAAATATATTCTCTTTTCTAAAATGTTTAGTGGTTTGGAAATTTATTTTTGTACATGAAAGGGGAAAAACGTGCAACTTCACATCCCTTGAAAAAATGTAACTTTCAATTATAAGACATTTAACCTGGCATGAAAAAAAAATTGCCTGCGGCGCCGTTTAAACCCCCCCCCCATCGCGCTGTCCGGTCCTGAGATAAAAAAATAGTCACGTTAGGTATAGGTTATAGAGATTTAAATTATGCACGTAATTTTGTGAAACGATTATTCTAGCTTTTTATGTCAGTGAATAAATTAACTGATTTTATAAGCTTCTAGTTTACAGTGCAGCTATGGTATGAGCCATGGATTTCAACAAAAAATAAAGAATTACGCGTTGTTACCTTCCGTTACCTTTAGGAAAAAAGATATTGTCTTTGATCAAAAAATTCGGTGGTGTTTTTGATGAATAAGCACGTTTTAGGGTCCCTAGAATACGATTTTACTATTTTTGCGATTATGTCTATATATATATATATATATATATATATATATATATGTGTGTGTGTGTGTGTGTGTGTGTGTGTGTGTGTGTTTGTGTGTGTGTGTGTGTGTGTGTGTGTGTGTGTGTGTGTGTGTGCGTGCGTGCGTGCGTGTGTTCTAATGCGCTAACTCTTATACTACAATTCTAAAAATTATAATTCTTTACATCCATGTGAAGAGCTGATTTGTTTTTGGTTATAATTGGTCAACCGGAAGTACCCTCATTTGGAGATTTTAACAGTTTTTCTTAAAAAAACGATGTTGAATATCATTTTTTCACATTTAATGTTATTATAAATATTAAAGAATATTTTATTCTCTCTACGATTTAAATATATTTTATACTTCATATTAAATGGATATAGAGTTAAAAAATTATAAAGAAATTATATATCATATATTAGCCAGCTATGCTATAACTCCGGAAACAGCCGCTATATTAAGAAAATTCTGATTGAAAGGTGTCAGTGTCAAGTGCAGTTGACAGTATGTTTGTGTTATAATTTTCCTGGAAATATAGGATCTTTTGTTAGAAACTTTCTGTATGGAATTTGTATAAAATACATACAACTGCTAATGGTAATGTACAAGAAATAGAATCTTTTGCAAGTTACTTTCTGTATGACATTTATACAAAATACATAGAACTAACGGAAGGTAATGTGCTGGCCACATCAGATTTTCTAACTATTAGTTAAAACTAAAATAGTTTACCACTATGTGTTAACTTACTACTCTAATTTATTTTTAAAAGAATTTAATTGACTGTCAAATACAACGCAATTGTCAGATGAAACTTAAACAATTTACTTCTCAGTGTTCATCAACTATTCTGATTTATTTTTAAAAGAATTTAGTTCTAATTGACAGTTAAGTACAACGCAATTGTTTACTTTTTGTAATCTATAACTGTCTAAACCCTGACTAAACTAAAAGCTTATAAAACAATATAGTCCTGTCAATAGAGGTTTTTACCCTGCAAAAGTTGTGTGGAAACGATTTTAACATATGTTGTTTAGGCCTGGGTGGGGATGAAAAATTCAAGTTTTTGACCTTGGGGCGGCTCGGTGCGGGCCGCCATCTTGGATCCAAGGTGCAAAAAATGAGTTTTTTTTTGAGTTTTTGTCTATTTTCTCATAAACAGTGCCCAATATCAAAATTTTACAAGAATATAAAATTGAAGCCCATAAATATTTGTTCAAAAAGGGGCTCTTACATTTTTTACCTAAGATGAACTCTCAAAGAGTTATGTTAAAAATAGTTAACCAGAATAACAATTTAGGAAAAAAAAATATTACTCAAAAAACAATATTAGGTATTTAATTCTCATTCTAATAGATTTTACTATTTACAACAGTTTACAGTCGTTTTATGTTTGCGGTGAGACGGTCTGTGACCCAAGCCGGGGCTACAACGGCGCACCGATCCTAGGCCCCAACTCTTGCACTGACCCTAGCACCAGCCATAGCTCAAAAAGCATTGCACCTATCCCTGTACTACTAGTGCCCTCAGCGACGCATCGCTCAGCATTTTCTCAGATACTCACTGATTAAAAAATGGTTTCGTCATCATCCTCTGATGACGATGAAATAATTAATTCATATTTATTACATTTGATAAAAAACCATCGAAAAACAGGAAGTCATTCTTTAAATAAAAGACAATAACCTAAAAGGGGATTCTTTCTACTGTTTATTTAAAGTAAATGAATAATGGTGGTTTTTAAGAACTTTATTTCATATTGCTTCTCTCCGAAATTCGGCCGATTCTAGATTTCTCTGTCCAGCTTATATCGTAGTGGACGGTATTACCTAGAGTCGGTGCAAAAGTTTGTGTTGGGGTCATTGCGAGACGCTAGGCTTCGTTATGGCCAGGCTACTAGAATACATGTAACTTTTTTTTGTTGATGTGTTGCTAAGCCTTAAAAAACTGATTGCATGTTGGGTATCGTCTATCGTGATTGCTCACTTTGCAACACAAACGCATACGGATGAATATTTCCAAGGCTCTGTTGGAGCAATTTAGGAGAAATAAGCAGAATTTTCGAATCTATTTACAAAACTTGGATTCACCACTACACTCTCAAAATGAAGAAACTGTTTTTGGGATGATATTGTGTTTATCGGCTATCTTGAAAATGATAAAAGAATAACGGAGGAATACTACACATTACTTGACAAGCAGACGGCAGAAAATAAACGTCCGCATTTGAAGAAGAAGTACGTGATGTGTGTCAAGACAACACCCTGTTTCACACTTCAATGGTCGCCATTGCCAAATTTTAAAAATTGCGTTGCGAATGATTATTTACCTACCGTATTTACTAAATAAGTGTTCAAAATTTGGCTCGGAGGCTCGGAGGACAGAAATTTTTAGCGAACGAATAGGTTATTGTTCATCGCATCTGTAAAAACTTATTTTGCATAACTACTTATTTGGACTGGTTAAAAAGGTTGGACTATCGCCGGAAAAGGTGTATGAACTTAAAAAAGACTATGTTGAAAAACAAAATTGAATTTGACCGAAAAAATAATTGTATACTCGTAGATTGTCCTGTATCATGAATTTCATTCTATTTTTGCACTAAGATTGTCAGCACGTACTTATGCTACATTTCTTTATAAATTTTACCGGAAATAATCTATTTACTAGGTCTCCTAGTAATACATCATGTACAGTAATGCAAAATGATGTCCGTACGTACTGATGATTTTTTAAAATTTAGTATAAACCAGTTTAAGTAAGTAATACTTAAAATACATGTTCATTTTTTTATATTTCTATACTTTCTTATGTTACCTACTTTCTTTTATTGTTTGTATCAGTTAATTTGTTTCTATATAAATTATGTACACGTTATTCATCTTCTTAATGCTGTATAACTCTTAGGTAAATAAACCGTTATATTATACACCATTATTATCAGAATTTTATTTAAAGTAGACACTTTTTGTAACATCTGTGTAATTAAATGCTTATTGTATTCACAATGTTGCAACTGGCTGACATACTAATAGAAAATAAGATTCGTATCAAAGGTTTATATGTCAATTAGTGTGATCTGTTTTAATATGATTAGTCGTGTACGTGCGTAGACTGTACAAATGCCTTTGATTTATTATAAAGATATAGTAGTGCTTTAATTTGATTGGACAAATCCTCTAACGTCTAACATAATATGTATTAGGTATCCACATACTAATATGACTTCAAAGGATTATTTTGGGATTAATATAAAAAGTTCAATTACATAAAATCATGATAATATATGTCATTTACAATCTTGGTTTTTAAAGACGTTTAAGATAAAAGTAAGAAATGGGTTATTATACTTATTTATAATTAATGTCTCATCATTGGTATTGCCGATAATTATAACATAAATGGTATTTAATAAACTTCTCACCAGCACTCATCAATGGTATGGAATTAAAAAAATTATACAAGAAATTAATTAAGAAAAAAAAATTCAGCTTATTCGAAATTGGATCGTCTGAATCGACCAGACTAATGCATTCAGCTACGGAATTACCAAAATATGAATGCAATCATTAAATAAAGTCCTGATGAAAAGTTATACAAACCAAGTCACATCTGTATGTTAAATAATGTAACACGAGGGGGGGTCTCCTGGTTCTGACTGATAATACTGCTGATTACTGCAACGATGATACACTGACTCTTACTGGTGGACGCCTCTGATGGTTGGCGTCCAACACTTCGTGCCGAAGGCTTCTTGAGAAGGAAGAACACACATACACTTACACTTTTTACACTTTACACTGATGAAAACTACGGACATGAACACAACTTGTTGGTTACTAACTAACTAATACTTTTATTTACATGATTAAATATAACTTAATTAAACATAACTAACGAAACTGGTTACATTCTGTAACCCAGAGAGCGAGCGTCGCCCAAAACTAAAACTCTTCCATGTTTATCCCATGGCTAACTAATGCAGACTCTCCCATGTTTATCCCATGGCTAACTGAAACCGACTCTCCCATGTTTCTCTCATGGCCAACTAATGCCGACTGTCTTAAACAAAAACGCTATCTCCAGGACAGGATTATCTTAGGGGTATGGGGTGCATAGGCAAGGGCATCCATAGTCACGTACGCATACACAATAATTTCTAGACTTAATTATCAACAAATAAATGTCGTGACTATCATAATACGATAAGAATTTCTAAACTGAATTTTGACATTTATAACTTAAACAGATAAACAGAGTTAAAATATGAATATTGAAACTATAATTTAGAAGAGTTTATAAAAAGTTATTTATCTGTTATTGCGCTTACCCTCGCCTTGTCACAATAATATGCAAAAAAGTATTGCAATAGTAGATACTTACGACAGAAATCGACAACTTATTATTGTTAGTTATAGGGCCAGTTGCATAAAGCCTTGTTGGCTGATCATGTGTTTAACTACACATTGAAACCATGGATACGTATGAAAAATACATTGGAAAAGAAGCCTTGTTAAAGTTAACAACGTGATTAAAGTTAACAATGCTTTATGCAATTGGGCCATAGTCAGTACAAAATAGCGCGAGTACCTCAGATGTATAAACAGTAAATTACAAAATAACTATTTATGGAACGAGTAGACTGTAACTAGTTTTTTAAAACGCAAATTTTCCTAAATTTGCAAATCCTTTGGGTATAAAAAATAGTTAATTGTGTATCAAGACTGTAATAGCATATTAAGTATTAAGAACGCTTAGAAGAGTTTACCGATTGAAGACAATGTTTGGGGATTGAACGAAGCGAAAGCTCCAATTTTGTCTTGAGATCGGTAATTCCTCAACTTATGTGATGTAAATGACATTTTTTGCACGATTGATCTACAAAATTTTAAAAAAATTGTTGTCATTTTTAAAATAAACTTTGATCGTTATTTTTATTTACTTACCACCTCGCCTCCTGATCGGTAATTAATTTATATCTCTTACAGATATGGTTCACATCACTTACCGATCAGTAATTTCTAAATAAAACTTACTACCTTGGAAACCCTATTGGTAAACATTAAAAATAACCGATCGTGCAAAAAAGTTATTTTTGGTGAAACTGAAGTTGCAAGGCGAAAGTTTGTAAATTAGATGACATTAAACAATACTTTTAAACCGAAGTAAACATAAATTTTTTATACAAAAGTATAATTTTTTATTTAAGATTCTGATTTGTTCATTGCATTGCGCAAAATTAGCACAATCGGTTTACGCTTCACTTGTTAATTTTTTCGCTTGTGGATAAAAAATGTCTTTACTCAGTTTTACCATAAGTAACTATTTTCTTTTACCGGCAACTTCAATAATACTGTAGACATTTGGAACAAACAATTTTATATGATGTTTCATGAGCTTTTTTATCTGACACTATTTACTTCTTTTTCAAATGATTACTCACATGGAGATACGCTGATGTGAGTGACTGGGTCTTCAAGTTTACAGCTACAAGTAACTTAAATTTTATTATGATAATAAATTTTTAAAATGATTCTGTTATCGAGTGTAATATTCTGATTTGAAACCGCTGCCAGAGGGCCTTGCTCTAGCTGTCCTGACTGACGTTTCTAGTGACAGCATTATCCTATTCCCATTCTTTAGTTTGAAAACTTTCCTCACGTTCCACTTTTATGTCCTCTGCTCAAACGTGAAAATAACTTTGACACTTTAAGAAACGCATAATAAAACTTTTGCAACGTAGTTTTAAATTAATGTTTGCCTTACCAACTTTCAATAAGGCGCATAATACGCTCAATGTGAATTCTTAATGGGCCAAACAATCTTTTGTTTCCTTACTGATTTCCTCACTATCCAACAAATCAAATACAGCCAATTTATGTTACAATCAAAGACTCTTACTTTTTCTTTTTTCGTAATTCTTTTCCATTGCAATTCATTTATCAAAGCAGGAAATAATATAGTGTACGTTCATTGTACGCCGTGTAAATCGAAAAGTGGGCCATTGGCGTTAAAGTTGCAATATCGGTTTTTGTTTGCTCAAACGTTATCAAATTATTTTATGCAAAAATAATTCAAATAGAAGTCATAGAAATTTAAATTATGTATTTAAATCATTTGAAACGATTATTCTATTTCTCATGTAAGCGAAAGAATTAATTATAAGTTTATTAGTACAGTCAATGGAGACCAAAAAAGACCTTTGCCTTACAAAAGGTGGTATAGAAACAATTTTAACATGTGTTGTTTGGGTCGGGGCGAGGATGAAAAGTTCAAGTTTTTGATACATTTTTTTTTGTTAACCTGTAGTTAAGACAGTAACTATAAGCTGGGCCATAAACATTGTCAACTTCAATCACTTTGTTAACTTTGACAGGGCATATTTTTGAATGTATTTGTGATACGTATCCGTGGTTACAATATGCAGTTAAATACTTGATCAATTGCAACTGACCCTAGGTCTTATATAAGTTGTAAATTTTGCTCAACAATATGGTTAATACCAACGACCAAATATAACTAGACAAAACTTTATTTGGTTTGTTTAGATTTCGGCTGGCCAGACAGAGAAACTAGAGATAGAGATATGTCTTGTCTAGTTCGAGTATTTCTCACTAGAGATCACCACTGAGGCCACGTAGAGTATCAGTGTTAAGTTTGAACGTTACTCACTAGAGGCGCAAGAGTTCTGAGTTAAAATTTCTTGGTTAAAACATTTAAGGTCAACATTAAATAATTTATAAGGTTTAATATTAAAAAAAAATCAGCGTATCACTCACAAAACCACTACAACTACAAAACAAAAACAAAATACACATGCAACGTTCAAACTAAACACTTGACTATACACTGACACTCTACGTGGCCTCTAGTGAGATATACTCGAACTAGACAAGACATATCTTTACCTCTAGTTTCTCTGTCTGGCCAGCCGAAATCAAAACATTCAGTGAGAAGGGATAGGGAATGTTTTGTCTAGTTATATTTGGTCGTTGGTTAATACTCTCCACGCCGGAAAGAGTGCACGTGCGGTGACGTCTGGTAAATGCCCACATGCTTTGAATATGCCATTATCGTTACCGATATAAGCAGATTCGCACACCCAGCAATGGTGAAATGCCGTGCTGATATATTTATTGCATTATAAAGATAATTTTAATGTAATACAGTAACTTCAAGTAGGTACAAGTACCAAAACAATATGTAGAAGAAGAATGCCTGTACTGTTTCAAGTAAATTACTAATTTCGGTTGACCAACTTTTACCAAAAACTAGATAATACTTTCTATTGTCATAATATACCGGGAAACGAAATTTCATTTCATCAAAATTCGATTTGCAATTTTTCCCTTATTCCAAATAATCGTTACCCATATTAAGGAAAGGTAAAAAGAAGAATTAGTTCATAAATTGGGGTATTTGTATACCACTATAGAAATATATTACGATTGAGAATTAGATTGTGGAAAGGTTAGGAATATCTTTTCTATTTCTTCCGCGCTTTCTTTGCAAGATTGTAAGCGACACGCTTCACACTGATCCACGCATCCTGCGACAGTTCAACAAACTTTTAATATTTCGTTTTCGTTTATCTTGCCACGTCGTTCAGAATGTCGTAATCTTGGATTTTATTTGAAGGTTCTTTGTTGACTGACACACAATTGCTACGTTAGTAGATGTACTCCACTGGTTAAAGAAAAAAATTGTCTCGTGTTTATTTTTGCAAGATATTACCTTCCACCTGCATTATTTGGTTTCATAAATGAAACGCGCACACACATACACACACGCGCACACACCACACACACACACACACACACACACACACATATATATATATATATATATATATATCTTCGTAAAAATAATAAAATCGTATATATATATATATATATATATATATATATATATATATATATATATATATATATATATATCTTCGTAAAAATAATAAAATCGTATTCTAGAGACCCTACAACGTGCTTATTCGCTAAAAACTCATCATCGAATTTTTTTGACCTAAGACAACTTCCTTACTGAAGGTGACGGAGGGTAAAAAGTAAATAATGAAAGAAAATGTAGATTTGGAATTGTGTTTAGGTAATCATTGAAAATATTTGTATTACAATCATTCATAATACTTTATTTTTTTTTTTCGAGATGCACAAAGTACCTGTATAAAACGTCAAAAAAACTCAAATATTCATTTACAATGTAAAATGAGTGATTAAGCAGATATGTCTTTAACATAGTTTTTAAGTTAGACATAGTAGGTATTGTTTACTTTTATATCATTAGGAAGTTTGTTCTAAACATCCACACCGATGAGATTCGGATTATTATATTTTACTAAGGGTTTTTATTGGAAAAATTAGAGTGAATTTTAAATTTGTCCTTGTTTTTTAACATATAGGTACCGTGTGTCTATCTTAAAGGTGTACATAGGAGATTAACATGGAAATCAGTTTTTTGCAATTACCTGCTCGCCTAATTATTTTAAGCAAAAACACGTCAAATACAAGTTTTAGGGCAAAAAATTCTGCATCTAAATCAGTAAACAGTATTACCTTTACATGCTTTGTAACGACAGTAATTAAATATGAAAATGTCGAAAATTACTTTGAAAATATCGACAGCCATGGAATGGAACAAAAAATAAATAAATGCTTGACGTTTTATCTGTCACAATGTAACTTATTTGACGTTTCTGACAATTTGAATTTGTCTCTAGTTTTATTGTCTGAAATTATTAGAAAATGAATATTTATATTAATGAAGAGCGTGATTTCACAATTGTTAAATTCGTGACAAAATTTGAAGACTGCTAATGTGTCTTAAAAAATACACGTTAGCCGCGTAATGAGAATATAGGACGAGCAGGAAAACCTGCGTTACTGAAAGAGTGTTGGGAATAAGTGTAATCCACTTCTATATTACTGGATGTATTGGAAATGAGTTGGGAGTACATCACAGCATCATACATAATTTTGTTACGCAGTTGAATTTTCAATAAATTCATATTATTTAAACAAAACTGTATTTTTAAACTTTATTTATTAGTCTAATATAATATTTCTTTTATTATCATAATTAACGATATTTTCCAAATCAAATTGTCAGAAACGTTAAATAAGTTAACTTACGTTGTGACAGATAAAAAGTCAAGCATTTATTTATTTTTTGTTCAATTTCATGGCTGTCGATATTTTCAACGTAATTTTCGACATTTTCATATTTAATTACTGTCGTTACAGAACATGTAAAGGTAATTCTGTTTATTGAATTAGATGCAGAATTTGATGCCCTAAAACTTTTATTTGACGCGTTATTGCTTAAAATAATTAGGCAAGCAGGAATTTTCAAAAAAACTGATTTCCCATGTTAATCTCCTATGTACACCTTTAAGATAAGACACACGGTATATATATATATATATATATATATATATATATATATATATATATATATATATATATATATATATACAAAGTTCATGAATATAAAATCTGGTGTCATGAATTAAAATTATTTTTTTCCATGAATTTGAATTTGGATCAAAATTCAATTAAAAATGTTACTTATTGCATCTTGTGGAGATATTTTCCTACGGAAACCAAATTGATTGTTTATTTATCTATTTACAACCTCCCAACAGGATACAAAGTATCCCAATAACAGGAGGGTTGGATACACCAATACATCACAATAACGACATGAATACAATATACAAAAATATACATTCTATACAATAAGAAAACAACCAAGTACAACGACAAATTAGTTGTTGTTTATTATTATGTTGTTTTCAAGAAAAATATGTAGCTTTCCTAGAAAACAATATTTAAAATTTTTGGAAAAAAATATGTTAATGACAGGTCGAGGCCACACAAGAATACAGGCCTGAATGGTTATCCCTGCTTAATGCGTCACGTCAAACTATGAGGTCGGCGCGCTAGTCTAGCCCTCTAAAAACATTTAAAATGCTGTGTGCCAATGTGCAGCAGCAATTACAGTTAAATTGATATACTTGACATTAGAGATATTAGAAGCTAAACATGTTTTCCTAATATATGGTGAATGTATATCATGCAGAATATCAAATTTAGTTTTAGGAATATTCAGTAACATTTGATTAAATAATTATAGAAACAACTGTAACAAATTTGTAATAAAAAGCAGTTTAACAATAATAAATAAATAAATATGCGAGCGCCGAAATGTATTTTATTCCAAAGTAATAGTTATTTTAAATATATAATATGTGTACTTATGCATGTCATTCATTTTTAGTTTCATTATTATCATTTTCATATTATGTTCTATGATGTTATATTATTTTCATTTATTAGCTCCAGATCTAAAGATTTTAATATTATTTCTATGCATTATTTTTATTATTTCTTGTATTATTTAAAGTAATATATGAGTTTATTCGTATATTTAGGCCATTTATAATTCGTTTTTTATTTAATTTGTTTAGTTGTGTATATAAAATAGTTATTATATAATATTTGAATAGTTATTTACGAGTTTCATTCTTTTTTAAATCACAATTTACAATCCTATTTGTTAATAATTCCGGCGCGACAGCAAGAGGCTAGCTGTGACGTCACGAATTAAGCATTCAAGCCTGTATTCTCGTATGGCCTCGGACAGGTCTGTAATTATTTGCAATAAATTTCTCATGTGCTTTGTATATTGGAATTATTTTGACTAGTTTTCAAGGTAAACATTAAAAAAAATATGATATACAGATGTTGATAATAACATATCTAATATAGGAGTTTTGCAACTATAAGCAGTAATTCTTTGGGGTCCGGACGATCTGTAACATCGTTCCAATATTTTTTCTAAGAGGGGGAACGCATTCCTGATATTTATTTCAAATATTTTAAATAAATTAATATTAATATCATTTAATTGTATTAGAAGGAACAATGTACATTTTATTTAATTCTCCTATAAAATGGATAAAAATTTAATGCTAAATAACAAAAATTTATATTATTAAACAAATTTTGAAATATAATGTTTCATTAATGTCGATTTAATAATATAACTGTTCTTATACTTTTTTGTTTGAGAGTGATTATTCTGATACTTATAGAGTTAGCAATTCACGAATGTTCTTAAAAAGAAGCTGATTAAATTACACAAAAGTTGTCTCATACGGTGTATTGTTTTTATTAATCATATATGTATTGTATTATTGATGCTACAAAGGCGAGTATTTCTAAAGATAGTTTAGTAGGTATTTCTATACCCAGCAACACCCCAATTATTTTCTTTATTATTGGAAATAGAAGAAAATCATTCAAATAAAAGTTATTGTAGATGAAGGGGGACTTATCGAAGGAAAGAATTTTTTAATCAGTGGTTCTCAAACTATAACATAGTTATATTTTTTTAAATAGGAAGGTATATATTTTTTAGGCCCATTCGATAGAGTATTGTTTTCTGAATTCAAAAATGTACACATTTTATATCCTTACATTATAAAAATATTGAGAAAAATGCAATTGAAATTTAAATAAATTTTATTTTTATAGTTATTTTTCAGTAGTATGAAAAACAAAACTACTGTGTGTCAATTTGAATTATATGGTGTATAATTCCCTCGATAATTCCTATTCTTGCCATGTATAAAGATATAAACAAATATTTATGTTTCGTTTTAATTTGGGTTCAATTTTTTCATGCATAGCCTACTGAAAAATAACTACATAAATAAAATTTATTTAAATTACAATTGCATTTTTCTCAATATTTTGTAATGTAAGGATATAAAAGGATTACATAGTTGAGTACAGAAAAAGTACTCTATCGAATGAGCGTAAAAAATATATACAATCCCAATTTAAAAAATATAACTTTATGTTATAGTTTGAGAACCACTAGTTAAAAAAATTATTTTCTTCAATAAGTAAATGTCCCCCTTCATCTACTACAACTTTTATTTGCATGATTTTCTTGTATTTTCAATAATAAAGAAATTAATCGGGGTGTCCCGTATGCGAGAAACGTTTTGTACATATATTTTATATTTTATTTATTTAGTTGGAAAAGCAACAGTCAATGAAGATCAATTAAATGTTTTCACTTCTTAGTAACACGAATACATAGTGAGTACATTATGAGATACAAAATATTGATATTGTACAGAGATATAATTAAAAGAATTATAAACTATGTGAAGTTATATATTAACAATTGATCTGGCAGCGTTTTTGAATCGTGATAGCGGGAGATGAAAAAGATCTAAAGAATCAAATTTGGAATTATAGGTAGACATGATTCTGTTTATTAGAGAATTTTTATTATTATTTGTTCTACTTGAATGTGGGTAAAATAGAGTATTGGATCTTGTCATTTTGTTACAAACTTGTATATTGAATAAATGAATTATGTTATTTATTTATTTATTTAAGTACACTACCCAACAGGCGTAGCCTAATAAGAGGGTAGGAAAAAATATACATAGAAATATAAAAACAAATAATGGTTACAAACAAAAATAATTAATAAAACAGTTAAACAGTTAAATTGCAGGTATGAAGTTTATTACATAATTCATTAAACGAAGAAGAGAATATATCAACTTCATCAGAATAAAGATTACTAAGTTTACACATACGAATTATTGGTGAACACATGTGAACATTAGTTCTAGCAACAGGAATGTAGAAAGTATAGGACGAGCGGGTATTAAACACTGGCACAAAGAAATTCAAGGAAGTTAGGCACATAGGATCATCAACGGTATTATGAACTAATTTGGAGATATGTACTATAGTATTAACACGTCTCCTAAAATGTAATGATTTGAAGTTAAAAATATTAAGCAAAGCTTCATAAGGAAGTTGATGATCGGGGTATGACCACATAATCTTAAAATAAATGTATCTCAAAAACTTCTTTTGTACGCCTTCACTTAGCTTACTATGAATTTCATATTGTGGATCCCAAATTAGTGAACAGTATTCTAGTTTAGACCTTACTAGCGAGAAATAAAGTGAAAAAACTGCCTGAATATTATGAAATGTACGTGTATTACGGATAACAAATCCAAGCATTCTGTTAGCAGAGGACACAGGATGTGATCGATTGTATGTGCGGTATGAAAGTCAATTTACAGTCAAATATTACACCAAGATCACAGATCACTGATTGTTTAAACTATAATTAAAAGATATGGGAGTCTTTTTCCTTGTATATGTCATAACCTTACATTTACTGACATTAAGATGAAGTTTATTCATTTGGCACCAAGTTTCTAATTTGTGTAGGTCGTTTTGAAGCAACAAACAATCTGAAGGATTTGATACACTACGAAAGATCTTAAGATCATCAGCAAACATTAAGATTTCACTTTTAAATATACATGAAAGATCATTGATGAAAAGTAAAAAGAGAAGGGGGCCAAAGTTAGATCCTTGGGGAATCCCTGAAGGAACATCAAAGTAAGAGCTTTGTTTTCCTAAAAAGTGAACCAAGAATTTTCTATTATTTAAATAAGATGAAATCAAAGAAATTAATGAATTAGATACTGAAAAAGACTTTAATTTATGAATTAAGACGTTATGATCAATGCTATCGAATGCCTTAGCAAAGTCAGTGTAAACTGCATCAACTTGAATATTGGCATCTAAGGCGGAAGAAATAAAATGTGTGAAGTAACAAAGGTTTGTCGTAGTTGATCGTTTAGACATAAATCCATGTTGACGGAAGGATAGTTGGTTTCTTACTTGACTGTATATTGATCTGTATATTAAACTTTCAAATATTTTACTAAAGTTGGAAACAATCGCAATAGGTCTGTAGTTCTGGATGCAGGATTTATCACCAGACTTATGAACTGGAGTTACGTGCGCAATTTTCCAAATATCAGGGAAAGTATTGGTCTGAACTGCTAAGTTTAATATATGAAATAGAGCGAGAGAGAATGGATAAGCTTAGTTTTTGATTATTAAATTGGGTATTACATCTGGTCCACAAGATAAAGTAGGTTTAAGCTTAGTTAACACAGATTCAATTTCCTCAAGAGATATCATATTAAGTAAAATAGGAATGTTGAAATTAGGAATTATTTCAGGTAGAGGATCACTCGACGGAGGAGAATATACACTATGAAAATATGTTGCAAAAGCTTGTGCAATATCAGTTGAATTATTATACACTTGATTATTTAAATTCAAAGTAGATGGAAAAGTTGATTTATTCTTTTTCGAGTTAATGAAACCGCAGAATTTATTAGGATCTGTAATAATAGAATTTTCACAGTTTCGTACATAGTTGTTGTAAGAACTTTTTACATCATTTTTAATTTGTGCTCTGAGGGATTTATATTTTTCATAGTAATGAGTATCATAAGGAAATTTTTTGTACATTTTTAAGAAATGAGCTTTCCTTTTAATAGCCCTTATGATTTCTGACGTAAACCAGGGCGGATAGTTTAAAATTCGGTGAGATTTTAACGGAACACATTCTTTGATAATTGAATGAAGATTAGTATAAAAATAATCGCACGCTGTATTTACATCACAAAACATTTTTAGATTATCCCAATTAAATGAAGAAATTAGATGATATAATTTAGGGAAGTCTGCCTTTTTATAATCAAATGATTCCGACGTAGCATTATGCAAGAAGTCAACAGAAATATTTTGGACAAAGGTAACAACGATATTAAGAGAAGGATGGTGCGCGTACTTTACATTAAGTAGAGGATCATCAGATTTCACACTGCAAGATACATTAGTGATTACCAAGTCTAAAAGCCTATTATTAGAGTTATATATGTTATTATATTGCTTGCCATTACAAAAAGATAAGAAATTATTACATAATATAACTTTTCGATTCAAATCATTCGACACAAATTCCGGAATATTTAAATCGCCACAATCATAAAGTTATTATTTAACAAAAATGGAAGATTTTCAAAAAATTCAAACATATTATTGTAAGAGTCGTAGTTCATAGCTGGCGGAACATAAATTGTGAATATGAAAAAATCCATATTCTTAAGAATTAATTTGGAGCAAATCACATCAATATTGTTCGATAAGAGATATAAATAGTCATCAAGATTAACTACCACAGCATTAAGAGTCTTTTTAATTAGAGTTAATACACCACCACCACGTGAAAGATTAACGCTTTCAAGATATCGATCAGTACGAAACACTAAATATGAACCGTCACTAATTTCAGAATTTAATACACTGTCACTCAGCCATGTTTCACTTAAACAAATAATGTCGTAATCCGTAGATGAGAGGGTTGAATACAGTTGATGTAGTTTGGTTTTGAGGCCTTGAACGTTTTGATAAAAAATATGTAGTTGAGAATCGGTATTGGGTAGTGAAGACTTTAGTTTTTTTTCCATAATGGATATCTGTTTTTATGCGAAATAAAAATATTATCTTCACCTTGAGATTTGCGATGTTTCAATTCCGTAATTAGTTGTTTAAGATGTTGTTGTTGCATTGGTGTCACATCACTATTAATATAGATATTTTTATATTCAGGAAAATTTCGCAAATTTTTTGCAGCACGCAGCAACTTTTTGGGTTCATCAGAATTTTTAAATTTGATTTTGATTAAACGTGGACGGGTGCTATTTGTTGCTGACTGTACACCAACACGAATAATATGACAGTTGGAAATATCGACATCAGGAACAATTTTATTAAATATACTTTCAACTTTTACAGATAATTGTTCAGTTACAGATTCAGAAACTCCAGAGATAACTACGTTGTTTTGCCTAATTTGTCTTTGGTTGATTTCATCAACAATTGCTTCGGTAAGGTTATTGTTATCTACAGTTCTAGAATCCGGTTTTTCTACTTTTCGCTTAAGTTCCAATAGTTGAGCTTGCAAATCAAGTACAATTTTTTTCAAACTAGATATTGCATCGTGATCACTTAAACAAGGATTACAAAAAAATTTGATGGACTTTGTGTTTGCACGGGTGAAGCGTTTGATATCATCCGTTGTTAAGTTAACGTTAACGCATGCAATATGCACCTGTTTACTGCATCCATCACATGCAGTTGTTTTTCCGTCTTTAGTAATAACTTTAGAACAATTAGGGCACTCAGGCTTATTCGATGAGAACCGAAGATAAACGAATTAGTAAACTCTTGTGATGATGCAGAAAATAAACGGTTAAGGAAGCTGAGACTTGATTAATTAGCCAAAGATGGGAAGTAAGTAGAATGACTTATCTTACAGTTGATTTGCTGTGTAGATCATACACTATATAACAAACACTATCACTAGATTATACACAAAATTTTAAGTTTTTCACTGATATAAGTTTTAGTTATTATTTTTGTGAAACTACCTAAAAAAAATACAAAACAACTGATTGCCGAAGACAGCGACTTAACTGTTCAATACAACGCAAACATATTTTATTATTGCCATATACCATATCATTGATAGTCCATATTTCCATATATAAATAAATATAATACATGGATGAATTTATGTCTGCAATTAGGAATTAAATACGATCTCTCAAACATTATACGTTGAATTATTTCTCCTATATGTAAATGATTTAAATTTAATTATTGACAAAGAATGTATTGTCACCATGTATGCCGACGATACCTCCATTATAATTACAGATTCCAGTACTGAAAATCTTAAAATTAAATGCCAAAACTGCCTAAATCGCCTGTCAGACTGGTTTTCCAGGAATAATTTATTGTTTAATAAATCGAAAACACAGTACATGCGCTTTCATAACCGTCAGTATTCCAAAAATCTGGATATTGACCTAGTTATTGACAATAATACAATATATAGAATTTATAAAAATAAATTTCTAGGACTTTCTTTGGAGGAAGATCTTACATGGAAATCTCATGCGGAATCTGTGACCGCAAAACTTAGTTCGATAGGCTATCAGTTTAGACATTTATGTCATATACTTACAGAGAATCAACTAAGAACTTATTACTTTGCAAAAGTAGAATCTATTCTGCGGTATGGTATCTGTTACTGGGGTAAAGCGCCGGGTGCTACTGGTGTATTTATCTGTCAAAAACGCATTCTACGAACTATGGCTCATGTACCACGCAATTCTTCTTGTAAACCGCTCTTTCAGATATTTAAAATTTTCACACTTGCATGTCTTTATATTTATTTAGTCTGTAAATTTGTTTATTTAAATAAATCTACTTTCCAAACAAATTTTGACTTACATAATCATAATACTCGATCAAAAGATAACTTCTACATTCCTAACACAAAATACGATAAAGTAAAAAATGCACCCCACATTCAGGGTCTTTATATTTTCAATAAACTTCCAAAGGAAATTAAATTTTACATACATAAATAGTAAAATGTTTCTTAGCAAATTATCTGATTTTCTAATAAATAAGTGCTTTTACACGGTGTCCGAGTTTTTAAATTATAACATTTAAAATTTTTGTTTTTCTCACACCTGTCTCTGTCGTGATTTATATTTTTTACCACTTATTGTTTTAAAATGTAGAATTAATTCATGCAAATGTTTTTCTATGTACTGTGACGATTTCCATATATGTGTAACATATCTTTGAAATAAAAATATATTATTATTATTATAATTATATAGTCCGATGTACACTTAATTCTCTTTTTACTTGTCTTCTTTTTTACATTACGTAACACAGTTTAAGGAAAAAGCAATTTTATTTTTACACGATAGAGTTTGATGTAATACGGTAAAAGTAAAAATGGTATATCCGTTATAATTATCATTTCCAAGTGTCAAGGAAACATATTGTAACTAACATGGGATTAAACCAGGATAAATAATCTTAACAAATAAAAAGAGCGCACAGAGACATATTACGATTATTAATCGCAATTATTAACACGATAATAAAAATTGTGCATTCGTTCAGCGGCTTTTGTGTATACGTTTCTTTTTTTCTGGAACTAATTTACAACGCAAATAAAGACTTAGATTTATTTTTAGTTGTGGAACTATTACAATAGTGAAAATATACAAGATATTCACGTATGGAATATTGAGACTGAGTGGTACATAAAACTCGTGTCTATATTGGATTTTTTCATCTCTTTATGTATTGTAGTTTCTTCATTTAAATTACAAAAATAAAAATCTGATGTGGCCAGCAAATAACTTCTCGCCATATATTTTTTTTCTTTTTTTATATTCATTATTTCGCAAATTCCTTTTATATTTTTTCACGTATATTCTTTTGCGTTGTTGACTTTCTTTATTTTCATAATGATGTACAAATATTTTTGACAGTGGCATACAAATATTTTTGACAGTGATATTTATGTGTCAATTACAAACATTTGAATTTCTTGCCTTGAAGTAGTTTGATCTGAGATTTATTACATCAAATTATTTTATATGCATTTCTTTATCTCTCAATCTATCGAAGATATAATAATGAATTTATATTTATATCGAATGAAGAATTTAACGTTCTTTAATGTAAGTATTTACATAAATTTTGGATAAAGAATATTTATATGATTTTTTCTTGTAATTACTACTTTAGGTTGTCCAATTGTTACCAAAACTTAATCAACTCTTCCCATTATTGTTAGATTGAGGAATCCGTAGTTAAAAATGTCTTAAGTCTTATAGTATTTGAGAAATCGTGAATCCCCACATACATACACCCACACCCACACCCACACCCAGACCCACAACTACACCCAAACCCACACCCACCCACACCTACACGCACGCGCAGTCGCACACGCGCACGTGCACACGCACACGCGCACACACATGCACACACACAGACACACACACACAAGCACACACAAAGACACACACACACAGATACACACACACTCACACAGACACACACACACACACACAGACACACACACGCACGCACGCGCATACGCACCTACACACACACACACACACACACACACATACATAAATACACACATACACACATACACGCATACACACATACGCACATACACACATACACACATGGACATCATCGTAAAAATGTTATAATCAGATTCCAGGGACCTTAAAACGTGCTTATTCACTAAAATCTAGATATGCGATTTTTAGCATGAATTCAATACCTCTCTTAGCGAGAGCTAAGAACCAACAATACTTATTTTATATTTATTTATAATTGAGGAAGAAATTTTAAAAATAAAAAGGGCAATTTATTCTCAGCAAATTGGTTTTTTATAAGTATGAATTCGACTAGAGCTGTAGACAAATTGGCCTTCTCTGCACTGCATGAAATTTTGAGAGCAATTAGTGAAAATTACGTCAATTAAATTAGGCACGATTATTAATTAAGGTCTGCAGTTTATAGTCCCTTGTTTTATGTTCTGCGACACTGCTATTAATTAATGTTGATTTGTTTTTATAGAATTTCTATATATGAAGAATATTTTTAATGTTTCAAAGTATAACTCGTCTTTATTTCATAGGGTTACCAATAATTAAAGTTATCCAAGGACTACAAAATCCGGAACTAATAAATAAAGTTTTTATAAAATTTTGTTTCAGTAGATTTTGCTAGAATTGAATACTAATAAAGCAGATGGATATTCAATGTTATATATGTATGTAAAGTAGAATTCATTTGCGGAGTAGTGAACAGATTAGCTTTATTTTGTTTTAAAAAATATCTTTTATTATATATATATATAGTTTTTGCTTATTAAACTATTATACATACATTAAACATATTCCCCATAAAATTTTCACGAAGTAAAGCAACTTTTTTTATAAAAATATCATCTTATCATCTATCACATATCTATGTCTGCCTTACGAATGACACATTGATTCTGAAGAAAGAGCTTGATATATCTGCCAAACTATTTTCCAGCGAATTGAGCCGAATGTAAAGAAGGAAATTTAAATAAAAAATATTCACCTCCGCTTTGGTACGTAAACATATTGTCGGCCTAATCAGTCAATACATCATGCCGAAATCCCTGTGAAGTCTAGGGGAGAAAATTGTCGCATCTATTCTGCGGGCGACAGCGTATGTAGCGGGCGCCCAATAACGAATAACATCATTCATACAAAAAAAATTTATAACTCTACCCGCCCTTGATATATTATGACAGAGTTCGCCGCAGAGAGGGCAGCACCAGTGACACTAAAGCCGGAGCTACACAAGGGGATACCCTCTTTTTTACGAATTACGTATTTTGTTGGCGATAGAAGCATATCTGTATAAAGACGGACCCTTGGTAGATATTCATTTTTGTGTGATCATCTAAAGTTTCAGCATTCTTTATACACTTTATAAATTCTTGTTGAAAAACTGCAAATCCCAATTTTTCTAGTCGGCTTGATCTTTTGCGAGACCATGTGCAAGAGTTTACTACGGGATATTTGAGAATAAAAATACATAATTGCACATAATATTACCATTATGACTATGAATAAGTAACTTATTCTTTATATTTTGAAGAATTATATCAGCAAAATACTGTTCAAATTATGAACGACTTTTTACCCTCGCATATCTATCGTTCTCCTTAGCTATCTCCTGTCTTTTGAACTTCTTTTGCGCTGATAAGAAAGAAGAATAATAATTTATTTAGCAGTTGTGAATAATTATGAATTGTTTGTAAATCGCAGGAGCTTTGGAAACGTACTGTTTGTAGTCATGTGCATGTTTTTATTTTATATTACGGATTATATCTTCACGGTTCTATAACCTTAGCCGGAGTATTCGATGCACTAACAAGTATAGAAATGGATCTCCCCACTTTAGGTGTGACATAAAAACGTGACCAAATCAGTACAAACTACAGCGACAAGATAAGCGAAACCAACAAAAATATATTTTGTGTAAGAAATTTCTGAAGCTGTAGAAGTGTATTTGTATGACATTTTCTTGGATTCAAAGCTTCAATTGTTTTTTTTAAAATATATTTAATCCTTTATTATTAAGATTTAGGATTTGACAACGTTTCGGCCTTGATTAAGGGCATTTTCAAGTGAGAACAATTGTAACAAGTTGACTTTGCAGCCTGCGCAGGTTGAGATGTTTTGGCTCAAATATGTTTTTTAACAAAACTAAATATAAACGAATACCAAATTAATTATTATTTTTGACTCAACTTTACTATATGTAAATTACAATGGTTGACTTGAAAATAGCCTTAATCAAGGCCGAAACGTTTTCAAATTCTAAACCTTAATAATAAAGGATTAAATAAATAATAAAAAAAAACAACTGAAGCTTTGAATCCAAGAAAATGTCCTGCAAAAAAAATATTTTGTTTAATTTTGTATTATAAATAAAATGACTATAAAATATTAAAATATGAACTAAGAACTAATTTTTCATTTATTTCGTTAGGTATATAATTATTGTACGTTTATAATAGGGTCCCGGGTTCGATCCCGACCGACGACAATATTATTTCGAATTTTAAATGGCACAAATTTAACCCTTGTGAGTGCCCGCGCACAAGATGACGCCTGGTAAACGCTCACACGCTACGAGTATGACATCGTCATTACCGAAATCTTCGTCCAAAATTTATATTGAGAAATTTCTCGACTGTGATGTGAAGAAGGTGTTAACAATTATTCGAAATCTCAGTAAAATAGCATTTATTTTTAAAACACCGACGTTTCGGTGCACACTTGCACCTTCTTCAGGGTAGTAAGATCTTACAGATTGTTACATATCATGTACACAAAATACATTCGTACTAAACATTCAGTTTTTTACACATCGTAGAAAAAATTCATAGAGCACATACACATCCATTTGCTTTCAAAATTGGCAACAGAATATATATTTACATATTTATAATGGGATATTTTAATATAGTAAAATTACGCAGGACTGCAATTAATTAGTTTATTAGTTAGTCCAATACCAACGTTTCGCTGTCGATTTCATTGATAAAAAACATATCACATTTTTTGTTGGCATTAGACTAACTAGTAAACTATTTACTGGATCCATGCTTCCTGCTTATTTATTCATTCCATCAACTACATCAGTCGTTTATTTCATCTTACATTTTGGATTATGCTAAAAAATAACGTCTTTTGTACGCCAATGATTATGTAGTATGGCTGTAGGAATTTAAATAAAATGTAAAGAATTTAAATTATTTTTTTAATTTGGCTTGAAATTAGCTTTTTTCTTATTGAAGCTTTCCAATACATCAATATATACGCTATTCATATTATTATTTACATTCATATAAATAAATTAGCATATTTATTTTTTTCAATTGAATGTACTTATTTTTGATATGCACGAGATTTCTTAGTGGACAGATATAATTACACTTTGATGCTAACTTTCACGGCCCGTTTTGATTGAAAAATAGATATTATATTATACTTTTTCTGGCTAAAATCTAGTTCCTAAATTGAAACTAGTCAGAATAAAGTGAATATAATATAAATCAGAATGTAATGCATCCAAGTTTCATACTACTTAGATATATTCTCCGCTTTTTTTTCAACCTAGATCAAAAACTTTATTCCACAGTCACTCAATGTGAAAATAGTTGATTAAACTGTTGTTGTTTATATGTATATCAGTATCAGCTGTTTATTTAAAACGATGCCATATTAATTTGGATACTAGTGGGCTTGCTAGCTAAAAATTAATGTTGAATTTAATCAAAAAAGAATAATGTAACGCTGACTTTGTAATGCTATTCCAGCCCGCATGTCATTTGGTAACCCTTTTAGGGTTTTAAGAATCCCGCAGGAGAAAATACCGCCTACTTCGAGAAACACTGGTCTAAATTAAATGAATTTATCTAGATGATCGGGTAATATGTCAAACGAATTAAAGCTGGCAACCTTTAATTAACATTATGTAATCGTAGCAACAAAGTATTAGCACATCCAGTCTGTACGTGAATAACGAAATAACGAACTGTTTATTTTTAACAAGTAATTGACTGCTTATATTTTAAAAACTCTTAGCTTTCGTTAATTTCAAATTTATAGCACTTTTTTTAAAACTAATCCTCTTCTAACCAACTCAACTTGCCATTTTTAATCACAGTAGACTCGGTTTTCCAAAACCGGATTATTCGTTGCGAAGTAACCGAAGTAAGTAGGAGAATTATACATATTTCCGTTTGTCCAGCCGTAAGAGTTATTGAAACTTTCTGATGTTTCGATGTGGTAGTTTAGGTTGTCGTTATTTTCGAAATTTAACTAATATTTAACAAATTTTAAAAAATCAGTAGGTATTGGAAATAAATGGCCAGAATTTATAATAAAATATTAGTATGTAATAAGAGTATAAGAGGCAAGTACTAAAATGAAAATATCTGATGTGGCCAGTACATTACCTTCCGTCAGTTTCTACGTATTTTGTACAAATTTCGTACAGACAGTTCCTTGCAAAATATTCTATTTCTTGTACATTACCTTTCGGCAGTTGTATGTATTTATATAAATTCCATACAGAAAGTTTCTAGCAAAATCCTATATTTCCAGTAAAATTATAAGACGAACATAGTATTTCAATTGCATTTGACATTGACATTTTTCAATCATATCCATTTAATATGAAGTATAAATTGCAGTCAAATCGTATAGAAAACAAAATATTCTTTAATATTTATAACATTAAGGTCCGGGTGCTAGAACGACAGATATCACACAGTTACATGTAACAGACAGGTACCTGACGATTTGATGTGCTACAACGTATGTTACCCTAAAATGCGCCGTGAAAGCTATGTTACATATAACAGCGACTTGACGACCAGTTACCTGACTGTTACGTATTGTCAACCTGTCATATTGGTAATATTTTGCTGGTATTTAATTTTGATATTCAAAATGTCTTCTTAAAATTATCAAACAATAATATTAATAATATAATTCGCGTATTTCGAACTAGAAATTTCAGAAAACGAATTAACCTTGATTTATGAAGTGGATTTTAAATTTGCCAGAAATTAAGTTAAAGAACAAGACTATGACTTAAAACCAGGAACTATGAAAAGTAAATCGATTTCTGCAGAATTACAAAAATATTGCTTATGGTGTTCACGATTCTTGGATACAGGTCAATTATTATGTTTGTGCTTTCTCCATTTTTTGTTCCGTGCGTTTTATTTAAGGATTTTTCAAATAATGGTGTCAGATGATTTGCGCATCGTTCGAAAAACTGTGAATGGAATAATTAATAATTTTACCTGAAATAGCCAATTTATCTTTGTATCTTAAAATAATATTTATTAAATGATTTTTGTCGAAAGACGTGAAATTCCTTTCTTTAGTTTTCTCTTATACTTTAAAATAAGTATAAACAGAGAACTAAATAAAAATATAATTTTTTACTTGAATGTAACCTCAAAAATGTATATTTTTTGACATATTTGACATTTAGATAGTGTTGCCATCTAGTGAATTGTGGAAGAACACATCATATTTCAGTGCTTTGTGCCATTACTAACTGATACCAATCTGTTACGAAGCAACAGCCAACATTCGTTTCTAGCACTCCGTAAAAAGGTACCAACATGTTAGGAGGTACCAGGCAGTTAAGTAACATATAGATACCGCTGTGTTTCTAGCACCCGGGCCTAAATGTGGAAAAATGATATTTAACATACTTTTTTCAAGAAAAACTGTTAAAATCTTCAAATGAGGGTACTTCCGGTTGAACAATTGTAACCAAAATCTAATCAGCTCTTCATATGGATGTAAGGAAGAAGAATAGGAAAGACTTATAATTTTTGAAATTGTAGTATTAGAGTTATCGCAGGCGAAATTTTTGTTACACACACACTCGTACACATCATCGTAAAAAAGTAAAATTGTATTCTAGGGACCCTAAAACCTGCTTATTGATTAAACACTCATCACCGAATTTTTTGACCAGACAATACCTCCTTACCGAAAGGTGACGAACGGTAAAAAGGGTCAGTATATTATGTGATGAAGTATTTATTTGTTAATATTGTAAACATAATTGGTTTCTATAAAATCGGACAAATCAATGTATTACGCAACATCGTTCGATTCCGGTCGCGTCACATTGTTAGCAACAAGGTTTGTTAAACAAGTAAAGGACGAAAAATATATTGTTGAACGTTTACAAATCTACAAGTATCAAATTATTAGTCCCCCTATGTACTTGAAAATATTTAATGACCAAATATATACAATTCTTTTATTTTTAATTAAATGAGACTATAAAATCATATTTCAAACTGAATATATTTTTCACTGATTACATTCGGTATGTTTTAGTTTTTTTGTTTCCTGTAAATTCAAATTTTTGTTTGTTTCGTTTTTGTAAAAGAACCCTCAATTATTTATACTTCCGAAATTATTTATATATTCCTATACTGATCATTTATGAATTCCACAAATACTAGGCTTATAAATTCTTCATGTTTTTGACGTGATTAATTGCATTTTAAATGTTTATCAATCTACTGCCGTCACATGAAAATTTTTCAGCAAATTTGAAATATTTAGCTATGTATATAATCGGTATTAATATGTTGCTATGTACGGAAAAATAATACTTACCTACTTGGTACGTCATAGATGAATATTCAAAGTGATATAGTATATATAGTATAACGTATTCATAGTAGGTCAAATTCGTCATAATTCTCTCTCCTGTTATCCATTCTTGTGGTATTTGCGGAGGGCAATTCGTTACCCTGGATTCAGCTCGGGCTCTGCTACCGTGTGTGGCGCCGCGTTGGCCTAATACCAAGGGACATTTTTCCATTCTTGTTGATCTTAAATTTATTTTCTCGTGCGATATAGATCTGCAATTTATTCGGGCCGCACGAAGCATTGTTTGAATAATAAATGTGACTACATGGCATCTCTTGTTGTTGCCCTCGTTAGCGGATGTACGCTACGAACCAACCCTAACCGCCGAAAAATCCAAATGCGGATTAGCGGGATACTTACCGGATTTTTTCCGCAGGTTTTTAATAATTTAACGGGACTTTCGGAACTTTTTAATGTGCCTCTGTTACCTATAATGAAAAAAATATGAACTTGGTGCTGATAAAAGTTTTACTGCCGCTTTGAAAAAATATGTTACCTACTATAAATATGGAAAATTAAACAAATGAAATCCGAACTAAAATATATTTAAACATCGAAAATATATAATAACCGGCTACAGTATTAACACTCTCTAAATTAATAACATTGTAACATAAAGAAATTATAATAAATTATCAAAATTTAAATTTCAATCTTAAGTTTTAATGAATATAGCGAAAAATGTAAGTATAAAAATACATTTACTCTTAATCTGGTATAGAAATTGAGTTGTTTATTTTTTTCACGTCATTTTTTTTATTATGCTATCATATTCATATTTTATTTAATACTAATGAGTTAAAAAGAATCATACACCGTCATGAATAAAAATTTTTTTTTATGATGGAAGTGAATCATTGCAGCTTTCAGGCTTCGAGTAGAATTAAATTCGAAATAAATTATGATTGTTAATCGTCGGGATTTAAACCCAAGACCTCTATTAACATGGCTGATAATTTATCACAATTTATTTCAAATATACAAATTGTTAACTCACTGTTAATATTAAATTAACTCTCCTTCTGTCGGGTGCTCTTCCTGAAACACTTCCGATCGGATGTGGTCTGTGGAGGCCAAAATAAAATATCCTCTGAAGGGCACCAATATACTTTCCACTGCTAATTTTTCTTAAATTTGTTTTTTACGAACCTGTTTCTATATAATGCCTAATACAGGTTTAACTCCAAACACATTTTTCTTTAGTCATTTAAAATTGAAAAAGAAGTTTACAATTTTACTGCATATTTTCCAAAATTTGAGAACAACGCCTAAATAAATGAAAATTCCTTTCACATAGAAACAAAATATAGTTTCAAAATAATAGTATATTATATAGGAACGCACTAAAATGTGTCCTGTAATTCAGAGGTTAAGATAATCGAAATCTGTAATTATACGAGAGATTAAAAAAATATTTTTGCTCGAGTGTAACAGTTTTTCGATAGTGGAAGAGCCATTTAGAACAACATATAGTCATATAGATAGAGTTATATGAATTATAATTTTGTTTATTATAAAAACGACCAAAACTGATAAAACTATCCACACAAAACTTCACTTACATGACGTTAAATAATTAATTTGTACTGCCAGTATGTCACAGTAACATAAACGTAGCGACAGTTACTTCTTTTTAATGGCAATTAAAGCAATTTTTGTGCAGTTGAATTATGAAACCTGTACTAGTTAATGAGATACTATTTTTTGTATTTGGTTAATATTTTATTATTCTTATTATACCAAGGCATTGTGTTTGTCATAAAAGCATAGGCTGATGTTGCAAGACTTTTAAATTTTTTTTATTTTTTCAATTTATATTTTAAAATATCAAAACTTTTATAATAACATAAATCGCGAAAAATAATAAATTAAAAGTATTTTTTCAAGAAAAACTATTTAGAGCTTCAAATAAAGTGCCATTTTCTGTTTATGGAGAGGCATGGATATCTAATGGGTTTTTGCTACATTCGTACAGAGTAGAAAATTAAGTTCTTAAAATTGGTTGTTTTGTAGAATTTGAAATGATAGTGCAAACATGTAGGAACCACACACCTACGCACCACGCACCATGCGTAGCAGAAAGTAAAGAAGACCTATGCAAGGTAATTTAATATTACATTAATTTTAAAAGATGATTAATTGATGTCAAAAACATGTATTTATTAATCTAAATTAAAATTCCCATATCAAGATATTGTTGATGATAAACATTTAATGTGTCAAACTGAATGAAGCTATTACACTGATTAACAAATTTACTAATAGAAATACTATAAATATTAATAATTTTATCATTTATTTACTGTCGAGTTAATTCATTTCCATGTTATTATCATATTTATTCGGAGTTAACCGGTTTTTATTATTCGCTGAATTTTGATACAAAATGTTAATTATTATCTCGCATAATTAATTTGACAATCAATAATCGACTATGTATTTTCATATTTTTAATTAATCTGGTAAACAAAATTCATGTAGGCAAAATTGACTGCATATTTGTTCGGCTTCCAGATAAAATTATTATGAAAATAAACAACAGGCAGGTTAATTTGAATAAATAATAAGTAATTTAAAATGTTTGAAAATAAATTTAAAAACAAATCAGTAAAAAGAATGATATATTTGAAGTCACATGATGACAAATAATGTAAAAATTCGAAACAATTTAAAAAGGCAATATTTACCCAATTTTTAATTTAATCATCATTATGTATTATCCCGGCTTTACTCGATGTATCAAAAAATATTACACCGGGATTCGCTTAACACATTTCTTCTGACGTTTCATAAATGTCTACAAATTAACTAGAATAAATTAAATAACAACTGTATATAGAAATTCGAATCTATTTGTTTTATTAATCATTTTCAATAAAACAAAAATCTGATGTGGACACCATACGACTTCCTTGTACGCAAAACTAATATGAAGTGTCACAGATATTATTTTGCGTAAGATTATTTTTATTAAATTTATTATGTTTTGTCTCTAATTAGCTATTTAGGTACGTAACCGATGCTGTTGGATAAGAGCTACATTTAATGATACTGGTATTCACGTATTTTATTTCAGTTTATTTCTAGATTTCAGTGTGAGAACATCGATATTATAGTGGTTCAGGTGAGAGAGTTGATCTAGCATGTGTATGATTGTGAGTGTGCATGTGAGCAGTACTGGGTACTGTAGTGGCCGCATCGTGTGAACCCGAGGGTCGCCAACGGTAGCAGCAGGGAAGGCTGTAGTGACCCACATCTGGGTCGCCAACGGTAGCAGCAGTTTGGGCTGTAGTGATCTCTGTGGATGTGTTCCCGGATCACCACCGAAGCGGCAGAGGTTCCGTAGTAACTGGCGGTACTGCCCGTAGTTGCCAACATGTGTGTACGGTGTGTGAATGCCTGAGCCTTTTGTAAGTGATTGCCTCCTCACTGAGTATTCCTCATGTGTTTATTCTTTTACAGAAATAATCACGGCGTGAAGGAGGATTCCGCGTGACCGGGTTCGGCCAGGCGACGGTCATCTAGATTTGTTATTATTTTTGTATTAATACTGTATATACCGGTTTGGGTGATAAATGTGTTTTAATATTCTAATTTCCAGCGCTAACATTTAATCGTCATTTATAACAGAAGTATAGACTCAATTATAAAATTGCACGTATTTGACGTAATTTGACATTAGCATCTATTTTTTAATTTTTTGTTATTTTTTGTCCTAATCCATAGCAAGCTTCATTACAAAAACCAAAAATTATATAAGTTTTAAATTTACATATCTCGCTTATACAAAGGGCTAATTTAATAATAATTGATGTGCTAGACGCAGAATTTAATTCTCTAAAACTCTTATTTGAAGCATTTATTTCTAAAATCAAAATGAGACCATTTTATTCAAGAAAAACTGTTAACAACTTCAGGTAATATATCACTTCCGGTTAGCCTGTTTTAACCAAAATCTGCTATGTTATTCCAATATTCTTACATACTAAATTTGAAAAGTTTTGGATTATATTTTAATATAGTTTTTTATTAAAATCTATTATAGGCTTCAAATAAAGTACCATTTCTAGAAATTATGTAATGACCAAAAAGAGAGGTGCACAACTAGATGTTAAAGAAGTCCTAAATACAAAATTTCAACTTTCTACGGCTTACCGTTTTTGAGTTATGTGAGATACGTACGTACGTACATACGTACGTACGTAAAAACATACGAACGTACGTACAGACGTCACGACGAAATTAGTCCGAATGGATTCAGGGATGGCCAAAATGGATATTTCCGTTGAAATCTGGAAACAGAAATTTTTTGCAAATACAATACTTCCTTTACTTTGTACAAGGAAGTAAAAAACGATGAAAATAAATAAATATGTTTATCATCACGGCATATTACCCATTACTGGGTGTGCCAATCTGCTTTGTACGCATAGATATCGGTAATGATGATGACATGTTCGTACCGTGCGTTCCTTCACCAGACGTCACCTCATGGGAACTCATTGCTTGCATGAAGAGTGTACCATAGTTGTTACTTTTGCGCCATTATAAAATATGAAATAATTTTGGCTTCGGTCGGGATCGTACTCGGTTCCCCAGATACGCGACTATACGAGAGCCCCGAGAGATCCAAAAGAACTAAACTATTTATATAATTGTTTGATGTTGATCTTGGTGATCACTCTTAGCAGAACCAATAAATTGACTCTAATACCAATAATAAATAATAAAATATTTTTACGTTCGTTAAAAATAGTGGCACTTTTTCATTAATAAAATGGGTTCATAAAATAAAGGTTTATAGTTTTTACAAACCGTGAAAAAAGTGCACTTTTGTAATGCATACAGGTGAAAAAATTAAACGCTATGGCTCTTGTTCACACTTTTATAAAGGAAATAAAAAGTCGGATGTATGTGAATCATCTTCAACCAGTAGGATCCACTTACTGACCTTAATACTTAAATAACTATTATATTTTACGTACAGTAACAAATACTAAATGCCAGTCAAAAATACTGAATGTCCAGTAAAAATACGTTATATATCTCTACCTTTAACTAGCCTTTATTATTTTTACTCCGCGTTTACAATAATTTTTACCGAGCATTTATTATTTATATTTAATATTATATTATATCATGTACAAAAATTAAATATTGAGTACAATTAATTTTATATCATCGATAAAGTAAACCGCGCAACATGATTTTTTTGTTACGATCGTTTAATTTTTTATCGTTTCTAAATATGTAGCTACCTACCTAATGTAAATGCTACAAATTTAAAAATATTAGTTTAGGAGATGAGCTATTTTAATGGGAACCACGATATGTATTTTTTTATGAGTGCTATGAAAAATAGACATTTACGTTCTCATTTGTTATCGTAAAGTTGATGTTTTTTGAGGAGCGAGCAACAAAGTTCTTTTTCACTCGTTGCCATAGGCAGGGCCGGGCCGATTCCTTGTGGCGCCCGAGGCAAATTTCAAAACGGCGCCTTTTATTTAAAAAAAATCATATTGTTATTGATTACCAATAAAAGCAAGAACGAAAATTGTATTGATCAAAAAAAAAAAATAAACGTCATTTACTTAATACTTTCATTTGACCCATCCCAATATTTTGAAATAGTTACCATATTCAAATTAATATGGCAACGGGTGAAGAGAATAATTATGGCTTAATTAACATGAAATTTTTATGTATTTCAAAATATATTTAATATTTAAATATAAAAAGTCATTGAACATCAAGAATGCAGATAAACGAACAAAACATTTAAAACAATACTGCATAGTAAAAAAAACCATTTATTAAATAATTATTCGAGCTGTTTTTACCACAAATAGCTTGATAGCATCTTTATAGTTTTGTTATCTATTGTTTCTATAGAAATTATGCCTAGATCATTTAGTCGTTTTTGTGTTTTTTTCTCGAAAATAATTCATTATAATTTTCACTTTCGAAAAACTGTACCTACATTGAAAATCATATTTACAAATAAAATTCAATTTTTTTGTGCATTTTTTAGTACCTTTGATAAAATTAGACAAATATTTATTAGTTACTCATTGAGATCAATTGCAGATATATCGGCTTCATCGTCATCGTTTAACATTAACTGTAAATTGCTTAAAATTTAAATCATCCAAAGAATCAATAAGTACATCGTTAAAAAATTTTAAAAAAATTTTCAATATTTTTCTCTTGTACTTCGCTTCGTATGTTATCGCTACAAAAAAAACAAACGATGTTAGAATTCTCAGTGGCAAACGAAGAATCGGTTGTAATTATATTTAATATAATTTTATAAATGGTATAAGTGCATTAAATTATTAAGAAATTTTTCAGCTGTTTATTAAAATTTTATATTTTTAGTACGTCGTTTTGGCGCCTATTTCAATCCGGCGCCTGAGGCAGTCGCCTAGCCGCCTCACCTATCGGGTCGGCCCTGGCCATAGGAGACGCTCGCTCGCAAAATAAAAATTTATTATTATTTAATTATTTACAATATTAAAGTAGTTCTATACTTTTGACAAGTTTTAATTTTAATTCCTGAGTTCAAAATTATAATAGCACATTGCCAGCCGCACGCTTTCTTAAAAAAAATTCGTGGCAGGCCACATCAAAATAATAACACCTGAAATTTTTTAAAGAATATGCTATTATCAATATCAGTAATCATTTTTTTATATTCCTTATTTGTAAAGGTATCTAATATTTTAGTTCTTAAAATTAAAATATATTAGTTACAAATTGTTAAATACAAAAGTAGAACTTCTAAGCCTCATTATTACACATTTATATTCACCAAACATATCAGTTAATTTACAAGCATATCGAAATAAGTTTTCTGTAATAAGTATAGAAATTGAATTTGTCTGGCACAAATGGCAATGTTAGATGTGTCTAGTCGTAACTTTTAACTTTTAGTAAAAAAAGCAAGTAAAGAAATGATGAAATTTTCGTTACAAAATGTAGGAAATGACCGCAACGTGCTTGATTTGTCCGAAGTGGAGCAGAGTATCAAATAGTAGTTGTAAATCTAGTTGTTCGGGTAATCCCATAAACTGAAGAGAAAACGAAGTTAACTCTCAAACTTAGCCAAGGTGAGTAAGTACCTGCTCGAAAACAACAAGTTTAATCCTTTTTAGCCCTGCGCTTTACTTCATTTCCGTACATTCTTTAGCTGTGGATGTTGTAAGTGTTGTGAAGTACGTACACAGAGGAAACACCTACACCTCAAACTTGCTCTGTGCTGAAGAGCAAACTTCTAACTTTTAATTCACCCTAAGACACCCAGCTATATTAAATTTATAAATGCGGACGTATTTTTTACTTATTCTATTTCTGCTGCTTGCTGTGTTCTTGACATACTTTGTAATTTTCTAAAGCAATTTTCTTGTTGTTAGTAATTGTTTTAAAAAGAAATGTTCAAAATGTAATGAAACTTACAAAGAAATTCAAGTTTATGGTCTTAAATGTAAAATAATTTTAATTTTTTACTTAATCCACTTTTCTTTGTACTTATTCTACAAAAATAGAGAAAATATATGAAATTATACACTTATAAACAAGACATAAATGATGATACACCTTATTAATTTTTTGTAGTTATTTCTACTCTTACTTTTTAGTAATTGGGGAATATATTAATGCAGATATAAACACTAAAAAATTTTAATTTTCGGTTATTATAAATAAGACAAAGTAGTAAAAGTCTTACAATAGTTCATAATCAATATTTAATGAATATAAGTATTAAATCATACTAAAGTTGGAAACACTACAATTATTATTAAATTTGTATTTCAATGGTCAGTATTATATTGTACCTAATGAACACGCTTCAGTTAGTGAGACAGTATAACTTGACGTATACTAAAAATGAACAAGCAGAAGATTCACGTCATCGACCTGAAAAAAACCTTATAAAATGAAATATAACCTATAGAAATTATTGGGTGTTATTTATTTTTTAAAAAAGAAAGAATAAAAAATACTAGTATTAAGAAACGTATATATTAATGAAATTTACCTTCGTATCAAAGTCAATCCTTATTCCTTTTAACGAATATAAAATTATTTGAAATAATTGTAGTTAATTTTCGTGTCATAACGGTAGCACTACTGACATTGTCCATGTTTACATTAAATTTAAAATCGATCAAATATCGATCCTGTGCCAGTCACTTGATTGTCCGGTGATTGTCAACTCATCTCATCTAGGCACAAGTGACTTGAATTAATATAAATGATTGCAAATATCAAAGTAGTTATGTATTATTGTTTTGTAAAAAAATATATTGAACTGTCAATTTGCTGTCAATAAAATATATAAATAAAATAAATCGTTCTAGTTTCTTCTGAGTTTAGTATTTTGTGAGTTGTGTCACGTTACAGAATTACAGCAGTGCCCAATTACCGGATAAGCTGACTAGGCGGCAACGTAGGGCGCACAGATTTTGGGGGTGCACAATTTTTTCGTCTTATTATAGTTTTTGGGGTGTGTTCATTTGGTAAGCTAAGACGATCTAAACCAGGCCCTGAATATTATTGGTTTGTCTTAATAAATATTACACAATAATTCATCTGCAATCATGCCAAAAGCTTTAAGAAAGCAATCGCAGAAGCAAATAACGAATTATTTTAATTACTTACATGCATGTATTGTATACAGTAAGTTATGCAACACGCATTGCATTTTCAAGAATAAATTAGTACCCCATGTAAACATAGTAATAAGTGACGTCATTATCTAGTAATATTTATTGATGACGTGAGTCTTTTGCTTGTTCATTTTTACTATAGTTGTTTGTGATGGTATTGAATGGAATGGAAGTAAATACTGTGTTTATTATATGATGTTCAAACTAATATTTAAAGTGATATAGGAACATTGATATTAATGTTTGTTCGTAGATGCAGACATCATATATGAAGATTTTCTACTCTCTGGTAAGTTTAATTATTTACCCTACCTATGTAAAGTGCGTCCTATAGATAAGACGCTCATGAGTCTTGCCTGCAAATTCATCTTCGGCATTGTTATTTATTTAAAATACATATTCACATGTACATGTTCCTTTTTGCACCCTTACATATGAATACATGGAAATTTTGTAAAAATAAATTAGATTAGGTTATATTAATGTATATTTACAATTAAGGCCGAAATAAAGATAACTATATTATATACATGTCACAGATATTATTTTGCGTAAGATTATTTTTATTAAATTTATTATGTTTTGTCTCTAATTAGCTATTTAGGTACGTAATCGATGCTGTTGGATAAGAGCTACATTTAATGATACTGGTGTTCACGTATTTTATTTCAGTTTATTTCTAGATTTCAGTGTGAGAACATCGATATTATAGTGATTCAGGTGAGAGAGTTAATCTAGCATGTGTATGATTGTGGGTGTGCGTGTGAGCAGTACTGGGTACTGTAGTGGCCGCATCGTGTGAACCCGAGGGTCGCCAACGGTAGCAGCAGGGAAGGCTGTAGTGACCCACATCTGGTGTCGCCAACGGCAGCAGCAGTTAGGGCTGTAGTGATCTGATCCAGTTGGTTAAGAGGAATGTCTCCGGATCACCACCGAAGCGGCAGTGGTTCCGTAGTGGCCGCTCGTGTGAACCCGAGGGTCGCCAACGGTAGCAGCAGGGAAGGCTGTAGTGACCCACATTCTGGGGTCGCCAGCGTAGCAGCAGTTAGAGCTGTAGTGATCTGATCCAGTTGGTTAAGAGGATTGTCTCCGGATCACCACCGAAGCGGCAGAGGGTCCGTAGTAACTAGCGGTACTGCCCGTAGTTGCCAACATGTGTGTACGGTGTGTGAATGCCTGAACCTTTTGTAAATGATTGCCTCCTCACTGAGTATTTCTCATGTGTTAATTCTTTTACAGAAATAATCACGGCGTGAAGGAGGATTCCGCGTGACCGGGTTCGGCCAGGCGACTGTCATCTAGATTTGTTATTATTTTTGTATTAATACTGTATATACCGGTTTGGGTGATAAATGTGTTTTAATATTCTAATTTTCAGCGCTAAGATTTAATCGTCATTTATAACATTTCAGAAGTGGGATCAGAACATTTTTAATTTTCAGCTTTTGGGATCACACCAACAAAACTTTTGGAACAGTGCGGATATTGATTACGTTTATGTTTAGCTGGATAACGAACCTGGAACAACATTACAACATGACTTTACTTAACAACAGTCCTCAATTTCAGTATGTACGTTCACTTTATGCGCTATGCATAAATGGGACGAAATAACTACCATTATGTATGTGACATCTCGCTTGAGAGGGTATGCAGAAATATGGTATAAAGCGCTGCAAGGAATAAATCATTCTTGAGAGTCATAGAAGGCATTTCCGTCACAGGAAAATTATTTTCGGTTGCTTCAAGAAATGATTTCTCGCAACAAAGAAACCGGATGAACTTATGTTGCAATACTATTATGAGAAGCTGGCGCTACTCAACACTTGCCCTTACCAGAGAATGCAAGAAGCCTCAGTCTCTTTTATTATTTTTGAAGACGATCGAAGATAAATTAGCGACACGAAACCTTTCTACTCCCATTAAACGAGATTTACATCGTACTTTTCAGAAGAACAAGTGGCTTTACTATACTACGCAGCACGACGATGGAATGGAGAACATTTGTTGTTTTATTTGTGAAAAAATTGGGACATACACGCTCACATTATAACAAAAAAAACGGCAACGAGTATCGAATTGTGTAGAACAAAATGGAGGCGAATTCAGTGGAAGTAGGAACCAGCGACAACAACAACGTCAACAAGAGCCACAACCACAACTGCCAGAAAAGAACATCTTAACTAACTTCTAAGCGGTAATTGTCTAAGCATACGTTGATATGGGGTCCACTTGCATAACGATGAAGGAAACGAGCACGTATTCCCGCGAACAATTGTAGTAGCAGACAAAGATATGGAATGTGTTTTACCAGTCTTGAACTGATCACATGCGGAATTAACAATTCAGAAGGATAAAATTATAACAAGAAGATGGAAGTGTCAAGCTGATAATACAGAAGCGCAGAAAATGAAGGAATTTACTTTACGTAGGATGAACTACACGTGAACTGTCGGAAGATAACAACGCTTCGGATGCTGATGCTACAGGAATTTGGGATTGATTCCTCGAGGACGAGGAACTTTTCAGGATGGCCGAACTGTCACAAATATTATTTTGCGTAAGATTATTTTTATTAAATTTATTATGTTTTGTCTCTAATTAGCTATTTAGGTACGTAATCGATGCTGTTGGATAAGAGCTACATTTAATGATACTGGTGTTCACGTATTTTATTTCAGTTTATTTCTAGATTTCAGTGTGAGAACATCGATATTATAGTGATTCAGGTGAGAGAGTTAATCTAGCATGTGTATGATTGTGGGTGTGCGTGTGAGCAGTACTGGGTACTGTAGTGGCCGCATCGTGTGAACCCGAGGGTCGCCAACGGTAGCAGCAGGGAAGGCTGTAGTGACCCACATCTGGTGTCGCCAACGGCAGCAGCAGTTAGGGCTGTAGTGATCTGATCCAGTTGGTTAAGAGGAATGTCTCCGGATCACCACCGAAGCGGCAGTGGTTCCGTAGTGGCCGCTCGTGTGAACCCGAGGGTCGCCAACGGTAGCAGCAGGGAAGGCTGTAGTGACCCACATTCTGGGGTCGCCAGCGTAGCAGCAGTTAGAGCTGTAGTGATCTGATCCAGTTGGTTAAGAGGATTGTCTCCGGATCACCACCGAAGCGGCAGAGGGTCCGTAGTAACTAGCGGTACTGCCCGTAGTTGCCAACATGTGTGTACGGTGTGTGAATGCCTGAACCTTTTGTAAATGATTGCCTCCTCACTGAGTATTTCTCATGTGTTAATTCTTTTACAGAAATAATCACGGCGTGAAGGAGGATTCCGCGTGACCGGGTTCGGCCAGGCGACTGTCATCTAGATTTGTTATTATTTTTGTATTAATACTGTATATACCGGTTTGGGTGATAAATGTGTTTTAATATTCTAATTTTCAGCGCTAACATTTAATCGTCATTTATAACATACAGTAGTGTCCCATAACTTCAGGTAGATATTAGAAAAAAGAATCTTTTGAAAATTAGTTTTTGAGGGAAACAGTTTTGGGCATTGGTTGAATAGGTAGTTTTAATATTAAATATTACGTTTTATTTTATATTTATTTAATTGCATAAATTAATTTCATTGTTAAATTATTTTACGTAATAGTTATAACTAATTTTTTCATTCCAAATATTATAGTATACAAAAAGGTAAGTGAACAACCCTTAATTATAGGAATTTTGAAAAATTCTAATATGTACTTCATGTTGTGGGAAACCCCCTATAAAAGCGCACAAAGAACGCAATTATTAACATTATTATTTTTAATAGTTATTTATTTTATAATCATTGAAGCTACGATAATTATAACCTGCAAAATTTTATTTGCTGGCATAAATCTATGATAAAATAATAATTATTTATGATATAAGTGTGATGTAGACATTATTAACGTATTTTAAAATGTCCTACGAGCCCGCAGTGCGCGTTGTGTAAGAATATAAAGCCCGATTCACAAAAAAGGTTAAGCTATTCCTTATTTTTGGATTAGGGAATTTTACTCAAATTTTGACAAATTTTATTAATACATAGTCTAATCTAATCCAAGTAACTACATTTTTTAATAATATAATGCAGAATAAATTATAATAGCGCGATAGAATAGAATTCACTAATCCAAAACTGAGGATTAACTTAAACTTTTTTGTGAATCGAGCAGATAGTGCGTTAATAATGTAGTATCCCACTAATATCGTACAAAATTTTATCTATCACTATATAACATATCGCACTCATTTTAGATATTAAATAGTTTTCTTATCCCATTGAGTGCTTTAATAAAATTTATTACTATATATATATATATATATATATATATATATATATATATATATATATATATATATATATATATATATATATAATAAATTATTTAGTTTTGTACAAAAAAGTAATCTAAAAAATCTGATATGACCAACACAATACCTCTCGCCATTTACAGCCCGAGTCACAAAAAAGATTAAGTTAATCTTTATTTTTGGATTAGCGAATTTTGAGTTTTTTTTCTTAAAATATAGTCTAAGCTAATCCAAGTAACTCCCTTTTTCTTAAACCCCTCAACAAGATTAAATCCCAATAACAGAGTGGGTTCACATTCACCCACATCCATGCCTTGGTGGGATTCGAACCCAGAGCCTCGAGCCCACTCATGACTTATGAGGCGTTGCTCTAACCATTGCGCTACCGGAGCTATAATAAAATGAAGATTAAATTTTAAATACTGGGGTAGAATAGAATCCATTAATCTAGCTTTAACATTTTTGTGAATCGTTAATTTTTATTAATCTATATATGTATATACTTATCTACAAATTTACATACGCTAGAAACTGTTTTGAATTCCTTTTCTATTGTTCTATTTATTTTTTTCTTTTTAAAACGTTACTAATATTATTTTGAAATGATTAGTTCTTTGATAGTGACATTTATCTCTCAATTACATACAGGGTGTTAATCGAAAAGTGAAACATAGGAGTTTAACATAGGAAATCAATTTTTCTTTGCGCAAACGTTACCTAATTATTTTATGCAAAAATACTTCAAATAAAAGTTATAGAGATTTAAATGCAGCATCTGAATCATGTGAAATGATTTTTTTATCTCTTCATATAAACGTAAAAATTAGTTACAAAATTACAGTTTTTATGAGCTTTTTGTCTAAGCAGCCATGGACATATGACAAAAAAAACAAATACGTTGTTTTTTGTCATAAATCCATGAAATTTCTTGAGTGGATGTGGTGGAAGTCATGTAATATACAGTGGCGTATTTTCGCATGTAGTCTGATCTACCGACTAAATCCAACAGCGATTACTTATATAAATTTATTTTTTTCTAATTAGTAGTGTTACTTATTATTGCAAACAAGTTATTGTAATTAAAAACTTATCTTGTAATCAGAATAAATACATACAATAACAATTATTAGAATTTTTTGATGTGATTGGACATTTTCTTTGTTGGAATCACATTCTCATTATTATAATCAAACAATTCTTTGTGACAATTAAAAACCATTTAAAAAATTCTAAAAGGATATAATTAAAGCAACATTTATATTCATTAAATTACTATCCAAATTCTTAGTTTTTGGCAGGTTATTTAAATTCATTCTTTTGTATTTGCGAATTTACTTGCGGCAATATTGATTCTTTTTAAATTATTTCTATTTGTTGAAAATTATTCTTCGGAAATCCCCCTCTGTTAATATTACCATGAATTGGGAAGCCCCAATTATTTAAAATGCTTGAACCTTTAACATGGACCGATTGCGTACTCTAATCCTTCATTAGGATAATAATTCAAGTGGAGTTGAAACCGCTAAATCTTAAATCTGACTGCTTCCCAGTAAGCTTCAGTTTTGTTATAAACTAATTTACAATTTTAGAACAGAAAATATAGAAACCGCAACGCTTCCTACCCAACTGTAAGTCAGGATATTAATCTTCGAGTGAAATAGTGTTATTATTTTCTATACCCACCAAAAGATAATATACAATTTGCGAAATATGTTTTCAACAATGTTCTTTGTGCGTTTATTTTTCCTTTTGTTTTTAAATACTATAAATTAAAAATACATGTGTGTGTGTGTGTGTGTGTGTGTGTGTGTGTGTGTGTGTGTGTGTGTGTGTGTGTGTGTGTGTGTGTGTGTGTGTGTGTGTGTGTGTGTGTGTGTGTGTGTGTGTGTGTGTGTGTGTGTGTGTGTGTGTGTGTGTGTGTGTGTGTGTGTGTGTGTGTGTGTGTGTGTGTGTGTGTGTGTGTGTGTGTGTGTGTGTGTGTGTGTGTGTGTGTGTGTGTGTGTGTGTGTGTGTGTGTGTGTGTGTGTGTGTGTGTGTGTGTGTGTGTGTGTGTGTGTGTGTGTGTGTGTGTGTGTGTGTGTGTGTGTGTGTGTGTGTGTGTGTGTGTGTGTGTGTGTGTGTGTGTGTGTGTGTGTGTGTGTGTGTGTGTGTGTGTGTGTGTGTGTGTGTGTGTGTGTGTGTGTGTGTGTGTGTGTGTGTGTGTGTGTGTGTGTGTGTGTGTGTGTGTGTGTGTGTGTGTGTGTGTGTGTGTGTGTGTGTGTGTGTGTGTGTGTGTGTGTGTGTGTGTGTGTGTGTGTGTGTGTGTGTGTGTGTGTGTGTGTGTGTGTGTGTGTGTGTGTGTGTGTGTGTGTGTGTGTGTGTGTGTGTGTGTGTGTGTGTGTGTGTGTGTGTGTGTGTGTGTGTGTGTGTGTGTGTGTGTGTGTGTGTGTGTGTGTGTGTGTGTGTGTGTGTGTGTGTGTGTGTGTGTGTGTGTGTGTGTGTGTGTGTGTGTGTGTGTGTGTGTGTGTGTGTGTGTGTGTGTGTGTGTGTGTGTGTGTGTGTGTGTGTGTGTGTGTGTGTGTGTGTGTGTGTGTGTGTGTGTGTGTGTGTGTGTGTGTGTGTGTGTGTGTGTGTGTGTGTGTGTGTGTGTGTGTGTGTGTGTGTGTGTGTGTGTGTGTGTGTGTGTGTGTGTGTGTGTGTGTGTGTGTGTGTGTGTGTGTGTGTGTGTGTGTGTGTGTGTGTGTGTGTGTGTGTGTGTGTGTGTGTGTGTGTGTGTGTGTGTGTGTGTGTGTGTGTGTGTGTGTGTGTGTGTGTGTGTGTGTGTGTGTGTGTGTGTGTGTGTGTGTGTGTGTGTGTGTGTGTGTGTGTGTGTGTGTGTGTGTGTGTGTGTGTGTGTGTGTGTGTGTGTGTGTGTGTGTGTGTGTGTGTGTGTGTGTGTGTGTGTGTGTGTGTGTGTGTGTGTGTGTGTGTGTGTGTGTGTGTGTGTGTGTGTGTGTGTGTGTGTGTGTGTGTGTGTGTGTGTGTGTGTGTGTGTGTGTGTGTGTGTGCGTGCTACAATTATGAGACATTTTCTTGAATGATAATGCTTTCATATAAAGATAGCAAATGTATAATGAAATTACATCTAAATTCCAGTTGTAGACTGTGATCATGATCCATTATGTTTATTACATTAGCAATTCTGCTATCTGCATAGCCGAGGCTTCGTGACCTTTGGAATTAAGTGGTTTACGGATGGCAAAAACCTTATTAGCATGATCAGAGAACAGCCATATATCCCTAATCAAGAAGTTACCCGGCACGCAATATGGCTGCTTTGCATGTTACACATCCATACTGCTTACGTCTTCATCACACAAATTGGGATAATTATGATGGACTTTCTTACTTTTATTATCTCATAACATTATTCTAGTATTATTGTTAACGTTACGATTTATAGTTTTTTGTTTATAAATTGACAAACAAAGTCGTAAAAACTTTATACCTATTACGTGTAGGTATGTAAATTATTTTTGGTAATATTTGCCAAAATAAACTGCTTTATTTCAAGAATAAATTGCAAATTTTGTTAAAATAGAAAAACATGCAGAATTAGATAATTTCCATGACCCTTTTTGTGTAGAGGAGTAAATATTTGCATAGTTTGTAGAATATTTTTATAAATGAATTAACAAAACGATTTACTTAATACAATGCTGCATAGATTATCATTTGTTTATTTTTAGTTATATTTATACACATAATTATAAGAAAAGAACTTAAAAATATTAAAAGGAGACAAATTATAATTAGAAAAATAATTATCGACATTCTAGACACACTGTATTATAGAAATCATACCTAGTTCTTCATGTGTAGTATTTCGAATACATCAAAACAAATTTTTTGTTAAACATTTTAAAGTGTTTTTTCTACAAATGTATTAAAATAGCTATTTGATATGTGTTTGTTTTTAGGGTTAATAACATCAGTGTTAAAGTGTTAAAAAGTGACACATCATTTTTACCTTCCGTCACATTTAGGTATGGAAGGTATTGTCTTTGGTCAAAAAATTCGATGATGAGTTTTTAATGAATAAGCACGTTTTAGGGTCCCTAGAATACGATTTTACAATTTTTACGATGATGTCTGTATGTATGGATGGATGTGTGTATGTACGTATGTATGTATTTGTGTGTGACGATTCTTTCGGATCGCATAACTCCAATACCACCTTTCCAAAAAAAAAAAAATTTCGTGTGTGTGTGTGTGTGTGTGTGTGTGTGTGTGTGTGTGTGTGCGTGCGTGCGTGCGTGCGTGCGTGCGTGCTACAATTATGAGACATTTTCTTGAATGATAATGCTTTCATATAAAGATAGCAAATGTATAATGAAATTACATCTAAATTCCAGTTGTAGACTGTGATCATGATCCATTATGTTTATTACATTAGCAATTCTGCTATCTGCATAGCCGAGGCTTCGTGACCTTTGGAATTAAGTGGTTTACGGATGGCAAAAACCTTATTAGCATGATCAGAGAACAGCCATATATCCCTAATCAAGAAGTTACCCGGCACGCAATATGGCTGCTTTGCATGTTACACATCCATACTGCTTACGTCTTCATCACACAAATTGGGATAATTATGATGGACTTTCTTACTTTTATTATCTCATAACATTATTCTAGTTTTATTGTTAACGTTACGATTTATAGTTTTTTGTTTATAAATTGACAAACAAAGTCGTAAAAACTTTATACCTATTACGTGTAGGTATGTAAATTATTTTTGGTAATATTTGCCAAAATAAACTGCTTTATTTCAAGAATAAATTGCAAATTTTGTTAAAATAGAAAAACATGCAGAATTAGATAATTTCCATGACCCTTTTTGTGTAGAGGAGTAAATATTTGCATAGTTTGTAGAATATTTTTATAAATGAATTAACAAAACGATTTACTTAATACAATGCTGCATAGATTATCATTTGTTTATTTTTAGTTATATTTATACACATAATTATAAGAAAAGAACTTAAAAATATTAAAAGGAGACAAATTATAATTAGAAAAATAATTATCGACATTCTAGACACACTGTATTATAGAAATCATACCTAGTTCTTCATGTGTAGTATTTCGAATACATCAAAACAAATTTTTTGTTAAACATTTTAAAGTGTTTTTTCTACAAATGTATTAAAATAGCTATTTGATATGTGTTTGTTTTTAGGGTTAATAACATCAGTGTTAAAGTGTTAAAAAGTGACACATCATTTTTACCTTCCGTCACATTTAGGTATGGAAGGTATTGTCTTTGGTCAAAAAATTCGATGATGAGTTTTTAATGAATAAGCACGTTTTAGGGTCCCTAGAATACGATTTTACAATTTTTACGATGATGTCTGTATGTATGGATGGATGTGTGTATGTACGTATGTATGTATTTGTGTGTGACGATTCTTTCGGATCGCATAACTCCAATACCACCTTTCCAAAAAAAAAAAAATTTCGTGTGTGTGTGTGTGTGTGTGTGTGTGTGTGTGTGTGCGTGCGTGCGTGCGTGCGTGCGTGCGTGCTACAATTATGAGACATTTTCTTGAATGATAATGCTTTCATATAAAGATAGCAAATGTATAATGAAATTACATCTAAATTCCAGTTGTAGACTGTGATCATGATCCATTATGTTTATTACATTAGCAATTCTGCTATCTGCATAGCCGAGGCTTCGTGACCTTTGGAATTAAGTGGTTTACGGATGGCAAAAACCTTATTAGCATGATCAGAGAACAGCCATATATCCCTAATCAAGAAGTTACCCGGCACGCAATATGGCTGCTTTGCATGTTACACATCCATACTGCTTACGTCTTCATCACACAAATTGGGATAATTATGATGGACTTTCTTACTTTTATTATCTCATAACATTATTCTAGTTTTATTGTTAACGTTACGATTTATAGTTTTTTGTTTATAAATTGACAAACAAAGTCGTAAAAACTTTATACCTATTACGTGTAGGTATGTAAATTATTTTTGGTAATATTTGCCAAAATAAACTGCTTTATTTCAAGAATAAATTGCAAATTTTGTTGAAATAGAAAAACATGCAGAATTAGATAATTTCCATGACCCTTTTTGTGTAGAGGAGTAAATATTTGCATAGTTTGTAGAATATTTTTATAAATGAATTAACAAAACGATTTACTTAATACAATGCTGCATAGATTATCATTTGTTTATTTTTAGTTATATTTATACACATAATTATAAGAAAAGAACTTAAAAATATTAAAAGGAGACAAATTATAATTAGAAAAATAATTATCGACATTCTAGACACACTGTATTATAGAAATCATACCTAGTTCTTCATGTGTAGTATTTCGAATACATCAAAACAAATTTTTTGTTAAACATTTTAAAGTGTTTTTTCTACAAATGTATTAAAATAGCTATTTGATATGTGTTTGTTTTTAGGGTTAATAACATCAGTGTTAAAGTGTTAAAAAGTGACACATCATTTTTACCTTCCGTCACATTTAGGTATGGAAGGTATTGTCTTTGGTCAAAAAATTCGATGATGAGTTTTTAATGAATAAGCACGTTTTAGGGTCCCTAGAATACGATTTTACAATTTTTACGATGATGTCTGTATGTATGGATGGATGTGTGTATGTACGTATGTATGTATTTGTGTGTGACGATTCTTTCGGATCGCATAACTCCAATACCACCTTTCCAAAAAAAAAAAAATTTCGTATTTTTCTTCTTTACATCCAAATGAAGCGCTGTTGAATATCAGTTTTTCATATTTTATGTTATTATAAATAATAAAGCATATTTCACTCTCTATACGATTTGATTACATTTTATATTTTATATTCAATAGATATAGGGCCAGTTGCATAATGCGTTGTTAGCTGATCATGTGTTTAACTACACATTGAAACCATGGATACGTATCAAAAATACATTGGAAAAGAAACCTTGTTAAAGTTAATAATGTGATTAAAGTTACCAATGCTTTATGAACTGGGCCATAGATTTAAAAAAATTATAAAGAAATTAAATTTCATAAAACAGCCAGCTTTGCTGTAAATATGGAAACATCTACTATATTAAGAAAATTCTGATTGACAGATGTCAGTGTCAAGTGCAATTGACATAGTTTGTTTGTGTTATAATTTTACTGAAAATATAGAAACTTTCTGTATAGAATTTGTATAAAATACACAGAACTGACTTAAGGTATTGTATTGGAAATATTGAATCTTTTGCAAAAAACTTTCTGTGTGGAATTTGTACAAAGCACATAGAACTGACGGAAGGTAATGTGTTGGCCACATCAGATTTTTACTTTTGACATTGGTGTTAAAAGTGAATTAGTTACCTTGTTAATGAAAAATGGAACAAATCGACATTTTTGACATGTCAAAAAATTATTAGAGATACAAATTTAAATGACTATTTCACTGATAAATTTATAAGCCAATCTAAATTCAGGATTATACCTAGTTACCAAGTTTCATTTCGACAAAATACCGTCACAAAAATTTTATCGCACCCCTTTAAGCCAATAAGATGTCGTATTTTTACAAGTAACTATGTTTTGATAAGCGAAATTTTTTTGACGTTTAGAAACATTGTTTATTCACAATCGGTTAGTAATATGCCGATTTCTGACTTTTAAAAAAAAAGAATAACGTGAAGATAGCTATACTCACGCTATACTTTCCAACCTCGAGGCGGGAAATAGCTGCCCCCCGCTTTGAGAGATCAATGCGTATCAATGATGGATATTTACATATAAACAAAGCATCTTTACAATTTATATGATAAAAATATGGAATAAACTTGTAAATAATACAAGTAATGAATGAAATCAATATTTAAGGTTAGAAATCAAAGTGACAGTTCATGTGACAAATGAACAATCTCAGACCATTCGTTTATTTATGTTAGGTTATTATTATTTAAATATCAAATATTAATTTTTTAATTCAGATTGTGAATAAAATAGTATACAAACCTCTGTGAAAAGTTTCATTGTCTCGGGCTATAGTTAACCTCGGCGCTTCGCGCCTTGGTTAACTATCTTCGCCCTCGACAATGAAACACTTTCCACCTCGGTTAGTAATATAGTATTACATACCTGTCAAAGTGTGCATATTTTCAGTGTTATCAGTTTTTATTAAAAAAGAGTCGATTCTGACAGGAATCTATTTACAACGTTGAAAAAGCAAACTTAAATATAACATCTCAAAATACAATAAAAATTTGAAGATTTTTGTCAAGAAAAAATATATAAATGATTATCTGATTTTTATTTTGGAAATAGTCATTCAAATACCATCCGTGGTTAAATTTTATCCTGGAAAAATTTTCCGATTGCTTTACTCGAGCCTGTTGCCAATTCATCTCGTGACATGGATCAAAAATCACTCGTTTGACAACTCGTGATTTTTTTGTCAATGTCACTCAATAAATTTCTAGACAACCGACTCTTGTAACAATCTGAAAATTTTTCCGGCAAAAAATTACCACTTATGATATATATGAAAAAATGTTTGTAGAAAAAAGCGTGTATGATATAGGTACGTGTTAAAAGTGCCGTGTTCCAAACTTCGTTCTCACAAAATAAAATGTCACTTCAAAAATACTTTTAAGTTAGTTACAGAAGAAAATGATAAATCATTATGAAACTCAGTTGCACCACTAGCACTTAAAATTTAATTTTGGTTTTACTCCGTTAGCCAATTCAATTAAATACTGAAATTAACAAAATATTTAATAGGAATTAACATCAATTTATTTGGCTCAATAAAACCAAATTTAAAATTTAAGTGTCGATCGTGCAAATGGGCATAATGATTTATTTTGAAGACAATTCTCATATCATTTCAATAACAATTATTCTAAATTAGTCAAATATTTTTCAAAAGTCATAATAAAATGAGGAATGTTACAAGATATTACAGTTTCATGCTCACTGACCACAGAAATCTAATGATTTCACTCTTCTCTTTTTAGTATTTAGTAACATTAACATGAGATTATCACACTTACAAGTAAGATTTTACGGATTCATAAAAAAATTCATACACCTACTTAAAATATGTTCATTTGACATTCTGTATAGGACGCGAGCAGACACGTGACTCGATGTTTTGACTTATTCTAATTTTGAACTGCTAAAATGTTATTAATTTACAATTTTCATGCAGTAAAACAAATGAAATTAAAAATAATAACGTTTTAACAGTTCAAAATTGAAATAAATCAAAATATTGGTCTTGTCAAAGAGACATTGTTCTTGTCAAAATGACACGCGCACACAGATCAGCTGATTAAAAGCACTTCAACGTTGCTCGAGTCACGTGTCTGCCCGTAAAAAAAATCAAAAAACATATACACATCTGCTCTTAAATAATATAAATTACAAAAGTATATTGTCAAAATTATTTTTTTAATTCAATTCAGTAAGTTTACATTTCCTTGAAAAAGGCATATTTGGTGCCGAAACGTCGGCTATGTAATAAAACAATTTTCAAACTTTTTCATCTGACTGTTTTTTTTCCAAGTTTTCCCAGTTTTACTTGGATCCAGTCGAGAAATACATATGTAATATGTATCGTTTAATACAAAATAATTTGCTGTAATCTTTAAAAAATAAATGACAAAAATTAACTTAAAATAATAAGTAGAGCTAAAGAAAACCTGCTGCCAGGAAATGTCTGTCCTTTAAAATAAAAGGCGTATGATGGCCGTTATAGTAGAACCTCTATTTTTCGTATTATTTTTTAATTCTGATAGGTAATGGATAATCCTGCATGAATAGTAAAATATTTTAAAATATCACCTATGAGTACTCGTATATTTCAATATTCATTAATACATGACTTTTAAAATCCAGTAAATCATAAAAACGTTCCACATCATATATCAAAAACAATTTCAAAATTGTTATTGAATCCAAATTACTCATTCGAACAAATTCGGAAATATATTTTTTCAATATTTTCGATGTTTACAAAAATGTTTGGCTTTGATCGCCTATATTAATAACCACAATGTGCGTACTTTAAAATTTATAGCAGTTTGATCGGATGCATTTTTCCGGGACGGCCCTGGCGATTCGAAAAATATAACCGAGCGTTAATTATTCACAATGTCATCACTACATCCATGGTTATTGTTTGGCGGGACATTATGTCCGGCTGCATATTTGTGAGGTTTTTACGCAAAATTCCTGTCAATTATTCAGTTTTTGTCTGCACACTCGATGAGTGTTCGACAATTAATTCATGCACTGATCAAATTTAAAATTCACACAGGGTACGATTGGAGGATACAAAACATAAATTTAATACCACAGCCATCTTTTCATCACCGACCTCGATTCATTTATTCCGACCCCGTAGTTTATGATACACAATGAAATTGTTTTTTCCGTTTTTACTAATTTCAAAATAAACTGTACTCGCAAATGCACTAGCATTGCATACAAAATCGATTAAACTAGGTTCTGTTTTAACAATTTCATTATTTTTTTAGGATATCTGTTTTAATTTATAAAACATACAAATTTTTATAGCTGCAGTGATCTGTCACAAATAAATATTACTGTTAGGGGATTTGGAGAGGTTCAGAGGACCTCAAAACAATATATTTTTGTTAATAAACTCATGTCATTTTTTTATAGCAGTACTTAGAGCAAGAAAAAGAAATTTCTAAAGAAAAATAATTTAAGGGGATCGTCCGTGCAGCATTGAACTTCTTTACCTAGATCTGTTGACATGAAGTGTGGTTGGGGTAAGGGGAATGTTCAAATCTACTTTTTTACTAGTTTACTACAGTATCTCTATCCTCAATCAAGTTGCAACCGAAAAGCAATTCATTGTAAATTGTCAAACAGTTAGCAGTGTTTGTTGTTAATTGGTGAATTCAGCACCGAAACATTAATTTTGTTAACCGTTAATTAACAATTTGTATTGCGAATGGAAAATAATTTTTCATTTGAAGAACTTCCTCATATGCACGTATATGCACCTTGCGTATGGCGCTGCAAATAATTATAATGCGATAATTGTACTAAAGCACATTGTGGCAATTTTAAACAGTTCCTTAAATTCAAATAATTTAATAAAATAAAAAATTCTCAAATTTTTTTCTTTACTTTTTTTGCTTTAAATGGCTCATTTGCGAATATGGATTTATTAATAAAAAGTTATTTTTTTGATACTCTCTGCAACTCTTGGAAGTTTGTCGATATGTGTTTGAAACATCCTGTAAAATTATATAATAGATGAAAAAGTGAAACAATTACCTAATTAATCTTTTTCTTTATATAATTTTATTTTACAATTTATGTTTTTTCAAATTGTTACTACAAACACATGTGTCTGTTTAAAAGTGTTTGGTTTACTTTCTTTCTAGTCAATCTAGCCAATTCAACCAACCAACAGAAGAAGAATAGTCACATTTTAATTGTTCAAAAAAGATCGCACGTATAAAAGTCCAAGATTCCTAAATCTAAAAAAAACATTACTTTCTACTACTTATTATCATTAAATAGTCGAAAATAAAAAAGTTAAATAGCTATTTGTGTATTAAGAGCGCAAAATGGGACATTGTCGATTGAGAGGTTACACACAAGATTTTTTCTACAGTCGTCACAATGGGGTCCTCCATCATAACAAAAAATAATAAAATGCACACTTTGTATTTACAGTACTACTCAATAATTTTGCAGTGAAGATAGGGACGTATTCAAATGACTTCAAGATATTGTTTTAGCAGTCGTTTTTCCAAAAAATTAATGCCAATTTTGTAATGAATATTAAAAGTTTTTTGTTTAATTTATTTGCTTCAAGTACATAAAACTAGTGCAGTGAAGAAGTGGATGTCCATTGGGAGCGTTCAAGCCAAACTTTTCCAGGTGTCAGCACAACTGTTCACACAATTTATTTTATATTTAATTTTCATTTATCGTTATTTTCCATTCTTCTAGAGCTATTGCTTCAGTCTAATCTAATTATTTTATACGTTCGTTTTTGTAAACGAATGCCCTATTTTATTTTCATAGCTGTTTTTGTTTGGTTATGTAATATACCGACAAAGCAGTTATGTCAGTTTGACTTGTGAAGGTGGGAAATATGTAACTACAGTGCCATTAGTTCCTGATTAATCGTTTCCATTAAGAATGTAAACAATATTTCTCAACATTTTATAGTTAGAAATTTGGACAGCGAGCGTTTCTTCTACTTTGTCCCGCATGAGCAGCAAAGTGACATATTCCGTTGACAAAAGAGAGCGCAAATTGCTACTTGGTATATAGACTGTAGAAAAATAAATTATATCGTTACAGCATATTACCCCTTTCTGGGTGTGCAAATCTACTTTTTCTACAGTCTATATACAAAGTAGCCATTTGCGCTCTCTTTTGTCAACGCAAAATGTCACTTTGCCGCTCTAGAGCGACAAAGTAGAAAAAACGCTCGCTCTTCAAATTTCTAACTATACAATGTTGAGAAATGTTACTTGGCTACATTCTTAATGGAAACGTTTAGTCAGGAATTAATGACACTGTAGTTAACATTACCCACATACATAACCAAACAAAATGCCGCACTCCTGTGAAAATAAAATAGAGCATTCATTTACAAAAACGAAAGTATAAAATGCTTAGATTAGATTGAAGCAATAGCTCAAGAAGAATGGAAAATACCGATAAGTAAAAATAAATAAAAAATAAATTTTTGTTATGGTGGAGGACCCCATTGTGGCGACTGTAGAAAAAATCTTGTGTGTGTTTCGAGCGCAAATGGACATTGTCGAGAGAATGCCATGCTCCTGCGTCGCGCGGCAACAACCTCTCAATCGACAATGTCCCATTTTGCGCTCTTAATACACAAATAGCTATTATGTGTAGATTGCGGTAATGATAATGACATATTCGTACCATGCGGTTGTTTACCAGGCGTCACCTCACGGGCACTCATTGCTGACGTGCAGAGTGACCAGAGGTCTCACTTATTCGTCATTTAAAATTCGAGATAATAAATAAAAATAAATTTAGCTTAACAAAAATAGTTTATATGCCAGTATGATTTATAAATGTCTTTTTCATTAAAATGCAAGTGAATTAATGAAATAATCCATAAAATATCTCGTCCTTAACCCTGAACAGAAAAAAAGATATTAATTAAAGAATAAAGTCCTCAATTTATTCTTTCTTTCTCTATTTGTGTCTCCCTCTTCGATAAATCAGTGGCGCGCATTTTTGATCTGTCACTGGCAGAGGCGGCGCGAGAGGGGCTAGTACATAACCTGGTGCAATTAGCATGCAGACCAGCTGAGAGCCCAATGAAAATACGATTAAAATGGTCTGGAATTCGGCCAAGCGCAAAGCTCGTTAATTATATCAGTGAACCATTACTAAAATTGCACTTGCCGATTAATGTTTCGGTAATATATTCTTGTTATGCGTGGATTCGCGGTATCTATACAGAAATTGCTTCATTGTTACCGCTTATGCTGTTATGTCATGCAGGGTTCAGTACTTTTGTATGGGCTAAATCGGATGTAGATACCTGAATCTGATTTGGGCGGATATAGGGCATTTGTGTATCAATATGATTATTAATACATCTCGATAATTGCAATAAATGGATTAACATTAATATTGTATTGATTTTTACCTTCCGTCACTTTTAGGTAAGGAAGGTATTGTCTTTGGTCAAAAAATTCGATGATGAGTTTTTAATCAATAAGCACGTTTTAGGGTCCCTAGAATACGAATTTACTATTTTTACGATGATGTCTGTATGTGTGTGTGTGTATGTGTGGATGTGTGTGTGTGTGGATGTGTGTGTGTGTGTGTGTGTGTGTGTAACAAAATTTTCGTCTGCGATAACTCTCTTCGTTACAGCCATATGAAGAGCTGATTAGATTTTGGTTACAATTGGTCAACCGGAAGTGCCATCATTTGAAGATTTTAACAGTTTTTATTGAAAAAACTATGTTAAATACAATTTTTTCAAATTTGATGTTATTATAAATATTAAAGAATATTTTATTCTCTATACGATTTGACTGCATTTTATACTTAATATTAAATGGATATAGAGTTAAAAAATTATAAAGAAATTAAATTTCATAAAGTAGCTATAGCTATGAAAACAGCTACTATATTAAGAAAATTCTGATTGAAAGATGTCAGTGTCAAGTGAAATTGACATAGTGTGTTTGTCATAATTTTTACTGGAAATGTAGGATCTTTTGCTTTCTGTATGGAATTTGTATAAAATACATATAACTGCTTTAAGGTAATGTACAAGAAATAGAATATTTAATTTAATAATAATAATAAATCTTTTATTTTTGCAGATGCATTATACTGCATATAGACGTCATAAAATAATAATTTTCTGTATGAAATTTGTATAAAATACATGCAACTGCCGGAAGGTAATGTACAAGAAATAGAATATTTAATTTAGCAAGGAACTTTCCGTATGAAATTTGTACAAAATACATAGAACTGACGGAAGGTAATGTGCTGGCCACATCAGATTTTTAATATAGTAATAGTGACCCTCTAAAGCTTGTACAACTTGAATAGTTACGTATAGTGATTGAGTGGTTAATAGTTTTTTTCTTAAACTCTGTTTGGAAAGTAATGCTATGTAATAATTTAGAAAGGATGCGAATAAAATGCTACCTTAACAAATTAAATATGGAAATGATATATACTATTTGAAATAATTAATATTACTTGACTTTTGTAATATAAACCAAAATAATTAAGAAGATATTTGTTGAGTGTTTTTCTCGGTACATAGATATTCTGGGGTTGTAGTTAACTTTTCTAAACATGATATAACATAAAGCCTGTTTTGTCAAATGCCTAAATAATTTGCATTATACTTATCAATTTTTTCGTCAATTTTATGTTCTTAGCAAACCGCTGAATAAGATGGATATAGAGCATGTTCTACTTTTCCTTTAATTTTTTAGTGCTTCTAGTAATTTTAATAACACTGACAAGTCAATTTAATTATATGACCGGTACATGTCAATTATTTTTAATATTTTAATATGAAAACTTTAATTTATTGAACTTGGCCAGTACATTGATTTTTAATTAGGTTTGCAACTTTTCAAAATAAAACCTATGCCTTTGGAACTAAAATTCACGAAACTCAAGACTTTATACTTTTAGCTACTCTCTTTCTTTGCACAATTGATATTTTTTACCTTCCGTCACCTTTAGGTAAGGAAAGGTATTGTCTTTGGTCAAAAAATTCGATGGTGAGTTTTTAATGAATAAGCACGTTTTAAGGTCCCTAGAATACGATTTTACTATTCTTACGATGATGTCTGTATGTGTGTGCGTGCGCGTGCGCGTGTGCGTGCGTGCGTGCGTGCGTGTGTGCGTGTGTGTGTAACAAAATTTTCGTCTGCGATAACTCTAATACTACAATTCCAAAAATTATAATTCTTTCATATTCCTCTTCGTTGCATCCATATGAAGAGCTGATTAGATTTTGGTTATAATTGGTCAACCGGAAGTGCTCTCATTTGAAAATTTTAACAGTTTTTCTTGAAAAAATAATGTTAAATATCATTTTTTCAGATTTAATGTTATTATAAATATTAAAGAACATTGTATTCTCTATTCGATTTGACTGCATTTTATACTTCATATTAAATGGATAAAGAGTTATAAAATTATAAAGAAATTAATCTTCATAAATTAGCCAGCTATGCTAGAAACAGATACTATATTAAAAAAATTCTGATTGAAAGATGTCAGTGTCAAGTGCAATTGACATATTCGTAGTATATTTGTGTTAAGATCAGTTTGCTCGAAATTATCTGTATGGAATTAGTATAAAATATATACAACTGTCGAAAGGTAATGTACATACAAGAAATTTAGAATCTTTTGCAAGGAACTTTCTGTATGGATTTTATAGAAAATACATAAGCATTTACGAAAATTCTACCGGTATATACCGGATCTACCGACTGTGCTCGAAAGCATGAGTGGTAAAATGTTACCGTGTTCGAAAATTGTTCAATATCTACCAGATCCATCTACCGGATTCATGATGAATCTAATCTCAAAAAAAGGTAGTGATGCAAAGCGAAGCGCGCGCGGTAAAAGTGGAAATGTGTTCAAAGTATGGCTATGCTCAGTTTGTTAACTACGTCAAATTTCTAACCTGTTTTAAATTTTCAGATTTTTTCATAGGTTATTGATCTACCCTGTTTACCAGTTGCGTTCTTAAAATATCGATTCCGGTAGCTATAACCTGATAAAAAGCTGTTTACTGGTAACAGTTCGCCGGTAGAATTTTCGTAAATACGTCATATAACGGACGGAAGGTAATGTGCTGGCCACATCAGCTTTTTATATTCAGCGTTTATTTTTTAATGGGGTATTTTTATATTTTTTTTCTGATAATTTGAAAAAATCTTATAATATTGATTAAAACGCAAAGTTAAAATTCGAAGTAGTAAGCGATATATAAATTTTTGAATGTCTGAATTTATTTGTGACGTCACACGCCCTAGTTGGTTATGCTTCTCAAACAATTAATTCTAGGGGTATCTGTATTGTCTGCATTAGTCATATATTTTTATGTATTTATATTAAAATTTCTTTCTCTTGTTAAGTTAATTAGTAATGATTGTAGAAATAAAGAAAAATGTTTAAAATAATTAAAATTGTTAAATATTTCTTCAATATATTTTATTGTGATGTTTGGTAGAATGGGAAGGATAATTATTTAAAGATTTATTCACTTTCAGAACACACGTTTTATTTTATATTTGACGTACACACATTTACCCCGAATACCCATAACTGACTGACTGAGCCAGGCCGTTACTAGCGCCAACTCATATTTAAGTAATTTTTAATAAAGCACAATAAAAATCAGTGCTGTCCAAAAGTCCATCACATTTATGAAATATTTTGAGAATGTTGTAGTGTTGCTATAGTTATTCATTTAAAATTAAACAAAAACTACGAATAGCAGGTGTACGATAATATAAACGAAATAATATATTTGATAATTTCATTTTACAAAAATTCTTAGTTTAAAGTATGCTACCTCGTAACTATTTTTGAAGTTTAGTATTTCGTTGCGATGTTTGAATACTCCATTCTGAATCAATTAGAATTTGTTTCAGAAAAAACTGAAATTGTGGTTTTTAGTGTCAAATATTTCCATATTTTATGACTTGATAGTTTAATGGTCGCTAAATCCTACAAATTCCTTCTAGTTAAAAATTTACAACTTATTTATATATAATTAAAGTGATTTATAAATTGATCAGAAACTGATATTGGTTGCTCTTGCACCAAGCGACAGAATTTATCATACATATGCTAATATATAAACAAAGCTATTGAATTTAAAATAGATGTTTAATTTATTTCTGGAACTATTTAAATATGTACCTATATTGGTGATTTTATTACGGTGTTAACTTTTTAACACTGAAGGGTTTTACGAAAATCGTGCAAATTGGACAGGCTGTTCGATGAGAAAAATTTAGGACTAGTCTTACTTATCTGAACCGACTCGCGAGGTAGTGTAGATAGTGCAGACAGAAGTGGGGCTGACTAAATGTCAGATTTGAAGCTGCATTGGTTAACCTAAAATTTGTTGTTATGTTTGTTTGTTTTAAATTGAAAATAATATACGAAAATAAGTTTACTAAATATATCAATACTACTATATACCTATTAAACTTATCGTTTTTTTTTTTTGACACTTGTGAACTACTGCGCACTGCACTGATTTAGAACGCACTACATTAACATAAATTGCAATTTGAAATACTTATCAAACAGAACTATGAATACAGATAAATAAATATAACTACGAGTAGATACATAAACCAGTACTAATACAAGTATTTTTTAATCAACTAATTGAAAGTATTTGTTTCAAATATAATCTCACAGATTAATAAATTATGTTGGAGTATAAATAAAAAAAAAATTATACGAAGAAATATTTTGTGGAAAATTTATGTATTTCACAAAATATCTCTTCGTATTTAATTAAATGACTCTTTCACGGTTCTGAATGTATAAAAATAATAATGTATATTTCTATAATATTCTGAGTATTTTTAATTTGTGTACATTTATTTCATAGAAGTATATTTAAAAATAAATAAATAAATATATTTGCTGTATGATGATGGTGGAAAATACTTATCATTACATTTTTAAATATCTGGTAAATATACATTTGAATTAACAAACTTTTATCTCATATTACAGAATCAACTTTAATAACTTATTTTTTACGACAAGCAGTTATCTGAACCGTGGTAGAACCAAAAATTGGCTATTTTGTACTGCAACCGTTATCAGATATAATCAAATTAGGTCGACAGAAAAACCTCTGTTGCATAGGCATAGAATGCTCGTACATATTTGTATGGAGACAGCGATCACATTTAAACTACCCAATGCAACGAAGCGTTAAACAAAACCCGATCAACAAAGCGTAGCCACCGCATTGGAGATACATTTTTATTCCATTACAATCCAAACTAGCGTGGCTAAATCAAAACAAAGTCTATCTCCAGCTTCAGTTCAGCGTCGGCTTCAGCTTCAACTCCAACTCCGCAATCACAAACTGAATTACTCGACTTTCGCAGCGCCGCAGAATTTAATCCTCCAGGGATGAAAGTTATTTTCGGTGTATGAATTCCGATACGATACACTGGATAGTCAAGTGTTACGCGGACTAAACGTATCAACGAATAAATATATCATCACCCACCGAATCCGTAACTTTACCGAGGTAAGTATTCCTACATATTTTAAAGCAGATATTCACAATATTATAGGTAGATGATTCGATTATTCCAATGTCAGACAGGTTTAAATGTTCAAATAATGTGGAATCACATATTTAAAAATTATTCAAGATTTTCAATAACACAAAAGTGATTCCTGCTTTTCTTTCTCCACGCCAACGTTGTACCTTCAACTCTCAACGGTACAGATATCGTTATTATCGAATTTGCGAATAAAAGCAGATTTTCATACATAGAAATATAAAATTAGCCGCGATGTTTTTTATATTTATTACTTTGTAAAATCTTTTCATTATCCTGAAAATTAGCTTTCATCAATGACGTCTTGTACTTTACAATTTTAATGAGGCAGGTTTTTGTACAGTATTAAAAAATTTATTAGAGCTATTGTCAAAATTTTACATCAATTTAAAAAAAATCTGATGTGGCCAGCACATAACCTCCCGTCAATTCCATGTTTAAAATAGCAATGAGCTTTAAGTAATGTATCACTTCCGATTGATCGTTTGTAAACAATCTAATTTCTCGTTCCAATAAATAGAAAAGTCTGTAATACGAAATTTTGGATTATATTTTACTATGTTTTCCTCGAAAATTTGTTAATAGCTCCAAATTAAGTATCACTTCCGATTTATCATATAAGTATAGTCAAAATCGAGTTTTAAATACCAAATTTGATAAGTTTTGGATTATGTTTTAACATATTCTTTCAAGAAAATCTGTTTATAGCTTTGTGTAAAGTACTACTTCCGGTTTATCAATTTTAGAAATTTAGAAAAATTAATATAATAGTCTTAAATACTAAATTTGAAAAGTTTTGGATTGTATCAGTACATTTTTCTCAAAAATATGTTCAGAACTTCAAATAAAGTATTACTTCCGGTTTATCAATTTTAGCCAAAATCTAATACGTTCTTCCCCTTCATATAAAAGTCTTATATACCAAATTTGACAAGTTTTATCATAATATATATTTCACGAAAATCTGTTCTGAGCTTCAAGTAAAGTATCACTTCCGGTTTATCAATTTTAGAAAAAATCTAATATGTTACTCTCCTTTATATAAAAGTTTCATATACCAAATTTGACAAGTTTTGGAATATATCATAATATATTTTTTACAAAGTAAAATATCATTTTCGGTTTATCAATTTCAGAGAAAATCTAATATGTCATTCTCAATAATCTAAAAGTCTTAAATACCAAATTTGACAAGTCTTGGAGTATATCATAATACATTTTTCACGAAAATCTGTTCTGAGCTTCAAGTAAACTATCACTTTCGGTTTATTAATTTTAGCTAAAATACTAAAACTGAAAAATTTTGGATTATATTTTAATACAATTTTTCATTAAAAACTGTTATGGGATTCAAGGAAAGTATCACTTCCGGTTGTCCAATTTTACACAAAATCTTATCAACTCTTTATATGAATGTAGAAAGTTCAAATACGGAGAATAGAAATTTTCTGAAGTTTGTTGTAAGAGTTCTCGTGAACGAAAAAATCGTCACACACACATATACACACACATACACACAGACACACACACACACACACACACACACACACACACACACACACACACACACACACAGAGAGAGAGAGAGAGAGAGAGAAAGAGAGAGAGAGAGACAGACATACACACAGACACACACATACACAATACACACATACACACACGGCCATACATACACACACAAACATACACACACAGACATACACACACACAGGCATACACACACACACACATACACACACACATATATATATATATATATATATATATATATATATATATATATATATATATATATATATATATATATATATATACACATATATACACATACACACACACACACACACACACACACACACACACACACACACACACACACACACACACACACACACACATTGTAAAAATAGTAAAAACGTGTTGTGGGGACCTTAATTCGTACTTATTTACTGAAAACTCACCATCGAATTTTTGGCACGATAACATTACTTCCCTTACCTACGGTATGACGGGAGGTAAAAATACATATAAATTTCCCATATTTTTTTTACCTCCCGTCATACCGTAGGTAAGGGAGGTAATGTAATCGTGCCAAAAATTCGATGGTGAGTTTTCAGTAAATAAGCACGAATTAGGGACCTCACAACACGTTTGTACTATTTTTACGATGACGATAACTCTTACAACAAACTTCCGAAAAAAATTATTTTCCGCATTTAAGCTTTCTACGTTGATATAAAGAGTTGATTAGATTTCGGGCAAAATTGGACAACCGGAAGTGATACTTTACTTGAAGCCCATAACAGTTTTTAATGAAAAAAATATATTAAAATATAACTCAAAACTTTTCAATTTTAGTATTAAGACGTTGATAACAAGGAAAATAAAATATTAGATTTTGGCTAAAATCAATAAACCGTGATACTTTACTTGAAGCTCTGGACAGATTTTCGTGAAAAATATATTATGATATATTCACAAACTTTTAAAATTTAGTATTTACGACTTTTATATGAAAGGGAATAACATATTAGATTTTAGATTAAATTGATAAACCGGAAGTGATACTTTACTTGAAGCTCTTAACAGATTTTCGAGGAAAAACATAATAGAATATAATCCAAAATTTCGTATTACAGACTTTTGTATATATTGGAATGAGAAATTAGATTTTGTTTAGAAACGATCAATCGGAAGCTCATTGCTATTTTAAACATGGAATTGACTGGAGGTTATGTGCTGGCCACATCAGATTTTTAAATATTTGTTTTTAATTCTGAGGTTGTGGGCTTCCCTGGCAAGCCGCCATTGATTGATATCAACCTATATTCCATTAATCTAACAATCATTCTTTATTAAACACTAATATCAAGTGAATACTATTTTAATATCATTCCTACATAGTACCATTCTCTCATTTTTATTAAAAATATAAACAAGAATTTTCTTCTGTCACTTTGAAATATTAATTTTATTTTTTAACAAAAAAATGGACACGCTAATAGAAATATGAAACATGTTTCCTTATGTTTTACCTTCCTCAACCTTTGGTAAAGGGAGGTAGGTATGGGGATAGTGAATATGACGGTGTCTGCGGTACGTATCTGAAGCTTGGATTTTTTGGGTAGTGTAACTGATATACTAACGATTAGTAAAGTTTGAAATCTGATCTATTCTACTCTTATCTGAAAAGAATCCATTAGATTTTGGTGTCATTTTCAAAAAATTTGGCTAATTTTTATAATTCGTAATTGAAATTCTAGCTTGGTCGTCTTTTTCATATCTATTTTTCAATTTTTCTAAATGTAAAATTATGTCTTATGCCATGAAGAACAGTCAGATTATTGTCCCTTACTGGATGGAGGGTGAGTGTCTAGAAAGAGCGAATAATCATAGGGATTTGGGAGTTGTATTTGATCCGAAATTACAGTTTGATTTGCATTATAATTATATTGTAAATGCTTCTTATAGAAGCTTGGGTTTTATAATACGCAACTCGCAATTTTTCAAAAATCAAGCAACTCTTAAATCCCTGTATTACTCGCTTCTTCGATCTCGACTTGAGTACTGTCTTATTGTTTGGAATCCAATATACGACTTGCACATTAATAACATCGAATGGGTGCAAAGAAAATTTGTACGATATTGTGCACGAAAAATTTCAATAAATTTTAATCCCCTGAACTATAGTTATACTGCTGCCCTACTACATATCAATATGTTTACATTGGAGTCAAGACGTAAGATGTACTCCAGTCTGTATCTACATAAATTATTATCAAACAAAATCGACGACACTACTGGCTTAAATAATGTTTACATTTGTATTCCGCGCCTTTCATCCAGAATACATACGAGCATTACATTTTATATTCATCACCTAAGGAGAAATTATTTTCTAAAACGTCCAATTACCCGACTGTGTTTCATTTACAATGATATTGTAAGGAAAATAGATATTGAGGTTGACATTTTTAACATAAATTACGTTGCTTTTAAAAATATTTTGAATTCTAATTTACGTACATTTTGATATAAATAGAATAAATCTTATTCATATATGTTTTTTCCTTATATTGTGTATTTTTTTTATTATTATTTTTTATGTATGTATATTGTGTTTCACATTTTGTCTTTGTCTACGTCAAACATGTTTTTTGGGTTTTTGCTAATTTGTGTATCTCTGACCCCCTTGTAATTGGAATATTATATCCTGTAAGGAGGTCAATAATAAATAAATAAATAAATAAATAAATAAATAAATAAATGTACAAATAAAATAAGTTGGCAAGCAATGGACGTCATCACAAAAAAACATTGAATGATATTAAAGGTAAGAGTTTTGAAAAAAAAGGTTGCAGATTAGAACAATAGTTATATACAAAGAAACTTTTGGCAGTGTTGTTAATTATCTTATTTATTTAATGAATAAAAAATATTAAATGTGCTAGCCGCATCTGATTTTTTTAAAATTATCCTTCCAACAAAATAGGCATAGACCTGCATCGAGTACTATTTATGGATACATTATACTCGTAATTGAAAAGAAAAATAATTGTTTCTGTTCCATTAATTCTTTTCTAAAAGTTTTATCTTTCGTACCTATGTTTACGTTTATGCACAAAAAAACTATTGAATAATATTTTTATTTAAACGACATCACTAAATAAGCATTAACACAGTGCAGTGTAGTATATTCCATGTTTGTAACACTACTATATACGTCACTATTATTCATACTTTTAATGTGTTTGAGAGACTAATGTGACCATTTACCTACATCTGTCATACAATATAAATTGAATTGACATGTAGCTAAGTCAAGAAACCTATTTCGTTCTAATAGGAAACGTTCTTAATCTATTAGTATATAAAATTCTGCGTATCTATTCCTGTTCTTTCTTCGATCGAGTGACTATACCAACTTTTGTCAAATTGAATCATCGTCATATGTTTTACGATATCCCCCTGGACCCGTTATTTGAAACACAAGAATATAATAACAATATTACAACGTGGTGCATATAGGTAAGCATAATATATCATACCTTGTCGAAAATACCTGCTCAATATTTATCGTTTGAAGGCAAAAGGGCGACATTATGAAATGCAAAATGAATTGGCATGCATTCATCAAGGATGTTCCGCTGAGAGTAGATGCAGGAAACAATAAGGTTATTGACATACGGCACGGGCACCAACCATGGCTTTGAGTTAAAGACAAATGCCAAATGCCCCATCCGAGCATATGTAGTTCCTCTCGCGTTACAGATAGTTCCACTAATATATTCATAGCTGCAAAGTGGTTGCCAGGCAACGGCGAAGGACTGTTACTGTTATGTTACACGGCGAGTAATAACGTCATGAAAGCTCATGGTTTAGACCGGGTTTTATTCGCGGATTCGGCAGTAATGTCGCTGTAAAAACGGATCGAATTTGAATCCGCGGATGTAAAATGCCATGTGTGATTTCGCTATGTCAAATTGCGGCGCTATCAAAATTGGTACTTTGTTGACTGATTCTCTTTAATAGTAAACACCCGGAAATAATTCCAACAATCTTTACTTATTTGCATCACAATGTGCCAGAGATAAAACACAACGAGAAGGTATCATGAAAAATATTCAAATTTTTCGCCATGAACCAAAAATTTCAATATGAATCCCAGCTAAAATAAATAGATACGCAGGTATAATTTGAATTCATTATAACGAGATTCTATTCGTTTCATTGCAAGAATGAAATGTTTGTTATGGACTATATAATTTTGCTCTTAGAAAGCCTGTCATTATAGCCCAGTATAAATCAAACAAACAATTTGTTTCCTTTTGTAATCGTACGTTCAGCAAAAAAATTATTTACATTTTTACAAGAATTGAAATAAGTAATACGTAATGTTATATAACAACACAGAAATGATTAATTACGTATAATATTGTTTTAAAAAACTAGATAATAAACTAGTATTTCTATACTTTTTAAACTTTAATTTCAGAAAAAAAGTACTTAATTTTAATTTGAGAAAAAAATCAATTTCGGAACAAGTAACTTCAATATCAGAAAAAGTAACTTCAATTTCAGAAAACAGTAAATTGGTATTATGATACAATTTGGATATAATTTCGAAAAAAATAATTCAGTGTGATCTAAGAGCAGTATTTTAAATTGTGGATACATAATAAAATCTACCAATAATTTAATGGA
>OY720457.1:38755635-38888135 GCA_963082715.1 Harpalus rubripes | reverse complement strand
AATACGTTGTTGAGTGCTGTGGTTTTGATGACCCAGATTCTAGTCCGGGTAAAGTCAATTATTATTTCAAATTATTTACTGTAAAAAGTGATCATTTTAGTTTACACTTCTTACCTGGTATGAATGATCACAATATAAGACATTCTCGTACATGCATTAAACGTTAAAAAATGTCTTCATTATCAAAGATTGGTAAGTAATACAGATTACAAGTGACAATAGTCATGGGTATATAAATATTATTTATCTTTATTCTGCAATATTTAGAAAAAAATATCATTTTTACCTCTCGCTAAGAGAGGTATTGGATTCATGCTAAAAATCGCATATCCAGATTTTAGTGAATAAACCCGTTTTAAGGTCCCTAGAATCCGATTATAAAATTTTTACGATGATGTCCGTATGTATGTGTGGATGTGGATGTTGGATCCACGATTTCTCAAATACTATAAGACTTAATACATTTTTAACTACGGATTCCTCAATCTAACAATAATTGGAAAAGTTGATTTAGTTTTGGTAACAATTGGACAATCGGAAGTTGTAGTTACAAGTTACAAGAAAAAAAATCATCTAAATATTATTTATCGAAAATTTATGTAAATACTTATATTAAAGAACGTTAACTTCTTTATTCGATAAATATAAATTCATTATTATATCTTCTATAGATTTGGAGATAAAGAAATGCATATAAAATAATTTGATGTTAAAATTCTCAGATCAAACTACTTCAAGGCAAGAAATTCAAATGGTTGTAATTGACACATAAATGTCGCTGTCAAAAATATTTGTACATCATTATGAAGATTATGAAAATAAAAAAAGTCAACAACGCAAAAGAATATACGTAAAAAGAATATAAAAGAAATTTGCGAAAAAATGACGAATATAAAGAAAAAGAAAAGGAAAGTAGAAAAAGAAAATTTCAGGATATTGAATATAAAGAAAATGTTAGTATTGTACATAATTTATATTAAAATATCCCACAGATTTTGCAAATATATGTGACAATTATTTTGTAGTGAGACATGAATATATGTATTTAAAAATATATTTTCTACAAACACTACTAAAAATTGAATTTTTAACACGACATACTTCAATTAAGAAGAATATAAAAGGAATTTACGAAATAATGACGAATATAAAGAAAAAGGAAAGTAGAAAAAGAAAATTTCAGGATATTGAATATAAAGAAAATGTATGTATTGTACATAATTTATATTAAAATATCCCATAGATATTGCAAATATATGTGAGAATTATTTTGTAGTGAGACATGAATATATGTATTTGTATTTTAAAATTTTTTTTCTACAAACGAATTTTTAATACGGCATACTTCAATTAAAAATGCGATATTTTAATTCTAGTGTTAAAAGTAAATTACCTTGGTAATGACGAATGGAACAACAAATCGACATGTTTGACATATGTCAATTTTTTTTAAAAAATACAAATTTAAATGAAATAAATGTGTTTGTAGAAAAAATAGTGCATGATATATGTGATAAAAGTGATTTTATTTTGTTCAAAGATTTAGATCACTCCGCTTCGCGTCGTGTTCCAAACTTCCTTCTCATAAAATAAAATGTCACTTTTAACACTTATATTATAAATAACTATTTCGTTTTATGCGTACAACCAGGTAAAATATCTGGCGAGGGCGAGAGGTTATGTGCTAGCCACATCAGACTTTTTCTATTATTTTAGTGCATTAACATTCAGTTTAAAAACTAAAAGAGTGAAAAACTCCATTGCGTGTTATATTTTTACCATAGCATTTTAACTATGATTACTAGTCATAGTCATTACCTAATTACCGGACAGGCTCACAAGTTTTAGGGGGCGCACAATTTTATCATTTCATTATAGTTCTTGAAGCGCTTTGATTTGGTTAGAGATATAAAAAAGTGGACGACGTCCTAAACTAGGCTCTGGTAATATTAGCCAATAATCATTAACTTTATGGAGTAGTAATGGCAAATCGTGAAATATCATGTTATTTTTATAAGGTCTTAGTCAAATATTTCTTTCATGCTACTATAATTTTGGAGATAATAATATCTATATAATATTAAAACAAAGGCAACCTAACCTATTCTAAGTTAGAAATTTGTACGTAAGCCGAGTACACTGTAATGAGTGTTTTATATTATTTTCTTTGGTTCGACGTTCATTTAGGTAGGTATGTATTTTAATAGTTAAAAATTTCCATTAATTAAATAGAGAAAAAAAATTATATGCAAAAGTCAATTGAAAAGTAATTATTTGACTCAAAGGAAATGACACAATTGTCTCCGCCTCCTTTTCTTTTGTGTAACATGAGACACAATTAAAGAATATACACCTGCCAAGAGAACGAAATCGAAACCACGAAATCTTATACATATTTAGGACTATTATTCAAAACCTCGGGTCTTTTCAACTGTCACCTATAAAGCACAAGTAAGGCAAAACAAGGGGTATAAAACAAACTCTGATTAAAATAAAAATATTCAATTATTACCCTGTACAAGGCAAGGTAGTTCCCACGATTATATATGCTTCAGAAATTTGGGCCAACCACGATGTGGTGGACAAAGAGCAAGCTACATTCATAAAAAGTATACTGGGTTGGCAAAAATATACCAGCAATTACATCGTAAGAAGTGAAACGGGCTTAGATAAATTGGAACTCAACATCATCAAGCAAACGTCAAATTGGTGGTATAAAATATTAATGATGATACACGCTATGTAAAAATATGTTACAATAAATTATTGAATGTACACCAACAAACCCGTTTACAAAATGAGAAAAGACACAAATACTATGAGATAAGGCAAATACAAACAATTTTACAAAAAGCCAACTTTAGTCACATCTGGGAACAATAAAATCGTACTATCCTAAAACAGAAAATATTAAACATTCTACTGTCCTAAAATAATATCCTATACAACACAGGCACCCAGAGAATTGCTAACTCTACCCATAATATATCCATAATTTCGAATTTCTTCTACTAAACATCCCTTATAAAATTATAAGAACTTTGGGTCAACTACGCACAGCGAACACGGGAATCTGCCGCATCTACCACAATGGATCCCTCTGCTCCCTCGACCAGGACCAACTTGCACCACTTCCTGTTCAGTTACCCCATATACGATGCCACAAGACAAGAATTTCTTGAAGATTTCATGAGAGTCACACGCACCGAGAATTATGTCCAATCGCTACTAGCAGGACCACCCCTGAATTTAATATACAATATTTATAAACATATAAATACCGCCCATAAAATTAGAGCATTCATTCTTCATGTATAGAACCACCAAAACTGTTAAGAAGTTCAGACAAAATAACATGTATGAATCCATTTGCATGAGAACAATCTCGATAACAAATAAATTATTATTATTAGTTCCTGTTTTGTAATAAAAAATATTGTTGTTTGATAGAGCTTTTGATTATCAATTTGTCAGCGTCATGCTTGGGGCCACTCTATCTTGTGCGTGTGTTTCTTTAAACTCTGGCAATGACGTTGGGCAGCAGCGTGGCCATTGCTATCGTTTAGCCTCATTTATCTATCTCCACCGCCACTTCTTTTAATCTGTCTTCCATCAATCTTTGTTCGCAATCGATGAGCACGGCTGTCGCTACATCGATTTACTCTGCGGGTCCCTGTCGTTTGGCTGCTGTTGGATGTGTAACTCGCACCCGATAACGGATAACTCCTGGCTCTACAGGCATTTCCAGCACCAGAAAGAATTAAGAAGGAAAGGGGGACTTTCGGATTCATTACATAAACATTTATCACAAGGAAATAGCTATTTATAATAATAATAATTGTATTTCTCCAAGGGTATATTTACTTTTTCTTAAAACGTTTTTAGTTTTGAAAACGCCATGTATACAATGTCAAAACGGTTTTGAATTACCTCAAACCAAAACTAAAATTCATGGGTTGGAGTTGAAAACTAGTTTCAAAACTACTCATATAAACACTTAAAATTCAGTTTCGATACTGCGCATGCGTACAGGGCATAACGTTTCTGTCGCTTTGTGTTACTAACCTTCACATATACTGACAGTTGTGTAGCTTAATGCGTAGTGGTGCGAAGTATAAAAAATAATTGGAATAATAGAAAAACGAAGTATTTGGAGTAAAGACGATCTGTCACTTACATCAGCTAAGTGGGCATGCGCCGAAACTGATTTAAAACCAATTTTGTTGTTTTGAAAACTGCATGTAAACAGTTTTGCCGGGATACTGAAACCATTTTCAAAACTGCATGTAAACGTAGTAACAATTATGTACACAAAACACATTCGTACTTAACATTCAATTTTACACATCATATAAAAAAATCATAAAGAGTACATAGATGTATACATCCATTTTCTGTCAAATTGACAACGGACTATTGAAAGTAAAGTATTCTCTTTTCAATGGTGTAACTTTCTAATATGTAGCGTTCACATAATAATCATAAAACTTTGACCTCATAACTCGAAATCTTACAGTGATAAAAAAATTTGAGCAGAGCAAGCCAAAATTTCATATTATTATATATTTAGAAGTTATATGTGAAAAATCAGCAAAATTTGAATTTCTGCATTTATTTAGTGACCTATGAAGTTTTCGGAAAAAAACATATATATATATATATATATATATATATACAATACAATGGTGAACCTCTGAAAACTGGAAGCCTCTATAATAAAATTCTTCCAAAAACAAATTTATACCATGTAGGTACAGCAAAAATATCTACATTGAAGATATGGCAGCATAATTCTTTCATAGATTAATATTTCCTTAAAGATTTCCGTATCGTAATACCTATATAATAAATGTAAAGAAAGCAGTTCGAACTTTGAAGAATAACTCTTATTCCCTTTGCGATTGCCGAAGTAGGTAAGGCTTACGGCTTACTATATTTTATGCTTTGCCGATTCTAGCTTTTGCTCCTTTGCAAATATTACTCGATCAATCTTTGTCGAAAGTCAATACATATTGTTGTAGGTTAGGGAATACATTCAGAATAAGATTGTATTTGCTGTTTGTATTGCAAAGAAATACAAAAATGTTCTCTCGTCTACTCACATTTTACAATTTACATTTTAAAATTTTAGTTTTTATTGCGACGAGGAAATAAGTCCTTACAAGATTGATTATTGAAATGGGTTTCCTACAACGTGTCTTGAGATTTTTCTTATTGTTTTGCCAAAGATTTAGGTTGTTTTATACAGTTTACTTAATTTTATTTAACCTTTTATTTAACTTAATAATATCTAATTGACATTTAATTCACTTATGCATATAATATAGGTATATACACGTAATTAATAACTTTACTTCTATCTGGAATATTCGTGATTGGGATTTTATTTGTTTATTCACAATCTTTATAGTAGCGTCGATTGGAATCGGTTAGCAAATACATCATCCTAACTGCAATGAAAATCTGTTAGGTGTAAAATAAAAGCTTTCACATCCATCCCCACGCGTTGGAAATGTTTATAGATTCATGTAATAAAGTAGGCTAAACAAATTATAATAGTGCTGTCAAAAATAATAATAAAATTAAACGTTAGGTATAACTCATTGATTTATTTTGAAAATTATTGATTCAAAAAGAGGGTGATTGTGAATAAAATACGAGTAGTGTACATTCCTTAGTGGGAGTTTCATCACAGCCTCGCGCTGTATATGTCCTCAAGACTTCGCCTCTCGGTAATATACAGTGTGTTCAAAAAAATTCCTAACTCGGAGTAGGCTATGTACAAAGAAACGTATGTCAATTAATTAAATGTCAATTTGACATAAGATATTGTCAAAAATGTTTTGTAAAGAAATCAAAGCTTTTCTTCCTGTATCTTATTTTAGAAATGGAAACAAATTAGAAAACGGCGAATGTCAATATACGGTATCCTTCTTTATTGCCTTTTCTCTTTAAAATTACATTTCAAGATCAATTTTGACAACTTGACTTTTGAATTGAAAAATGATCAGACACACGTTTCTCTGTTCATAGCCTACTCCGAGTTAGGAATTTTTTTGAACACACTGTACATAAGCCCTCGGCTGTAATGAAACATATCCCACGTCAGATGATATAGGCGATGTGCACATTTTAAGCGTTAATTTGCAATTTTATTTTTGAGTTTTTCTTACTTTGTATGAATACATCATGGTATATTGAAATGAATATCACGATATCAGTGGATGATGTTAGTATCTTTCGTTTATATTCGCAATAAATGAAGAAGATTCTTCATTAAAAATATACCAGACTCTAAGTGGAAGCAGTTGCACAAGCTCGGAAAAGAAAATACACGAAAAATACAAACCATTTGAATTTCTAGCTTTAATATTAATATTACATGTACAAAGTCTATAAGAAATAGACGAATTATGTCAAAAATAGACTTCTATTTCATTTCACAACTGCAAGTATTATACAATTTTAAGACAATTTTTGCTTCTTGTATTAGATCTTGTTCAAATATTAACTTAAGACATACATTTTATACAATTCATTGTATCAAACATACGACCATTGTTTGAATTTTAATCATACAATAAATATCGTTTAAAATGAGAAAATATGTAAATCTACAGCGTCTATTCCTCATGAAATTTATAAATTTTGGTACTTCAATCGGAAATTTTGAAGAATTATTACACCCCCCCCCCCCCACTGCATCATATAATTGTAAAATTATTATGACATGAAGAGTTCAATCTAGAATTATTTGAGAAATCTATTAGTATAACTAAAGACAAACTTTAGGTATTGTTTTCTATACTTATTATACAGGGTGTCGACGCTAAGGTGCGAATATAAGGATTTAATATGGGATTTAGTTTTTTACAATTTCCTGCTCTCCTGTTCATTTTACGGCAAAAATTGTAGAGTAAGTAGTTGTTCAGAATTAAAAGTTGTATTCAAAACCGCTTGGGATTTATAGTGATGTATGATGATTTTTTCGGGATTTCCAGGAATTCCAATCAATGTCCGGGATTTATGCGGAATTCCAAGGATTTTTGGGGATTTCCGAGGATTTATATAGAATTCCTGGGATTTATAAGGATTTAAAGGGATGTTTAATGTAGAAAATTGAATGATCAAGTATGTTGCGCATGCGCTCTGCATATGACTAGCCTACCCACTGTTACTATGTACATATATACTAATAATTATGTCGCACTGTGAACAAACTACAATTATTAATTCCAGCATTTTTTCTAATTTAAACAGGAGTATAAAGGAGTTCACTGGCATAAAGTTCACAGTAGAAAATATCTTACATGACGCAATATTGAGTACGAAAAATGTTGGTATGCCTTTAGAAGAAAATAACAAAGCACAGTAGTTCATGTATGAAGACGCACGAGAACAGCAAATAGTAGATATCTAACGATTTTGAGAAAGTCAGTACCAGGCAATGCATAGATTTACGCCAAATACTCTAAATTCTGTACCCATTTATAATGAAAATAGATAAAAATGTTTTACATATAATAGTGATTTGCATTCAGATAATGTGCGAGATTCTGCCCTTGTTTCTTGAAGAACATCACAAAATGAAAAAAAAAAATCTGCAGTAAAGTCAGTACATACATATATTCTAGATTACGGCGGTTTATCATTCAGAAAAAAAACTAACAAATGCTGCTGAAGGACGAAATTCCAGGGATAAATCAAAACTAACTCCAAATCGCAACAATACCACTAAACTGTAGGAAAATCTAATTCTAAATTAAAGAAACAGAAATAACAATGTGGACAAAGCTATTGATTTTACTACTGATTCTGCTGTTAGCAAAAGTATTGTAAGTGTTGCATATGATGCACAAATAACAGTTGAAGACGATGATGATTTAAAGGAAAGTATATAGGTACTGAGAAAGACAACTCTAATCTTGTCGAGATCCTTGTCAATAAGTTCTATTTTGTTACCTACAATGAAAAGTGGTATAGGAAGTGTCAAGAAGATTTCAGACACTAATATTTTCAAAATTATATGGTCCTATAAATTTAATATCTGAAAAAGAGCCATATGAGCAAACAGATCACGAGTATAAAAATATTTCTAAATTTTATTCCAAAATGAAGCGAAAGTTCAAAAAAGTAGTAAGGGTCTTGCAGATATTTTCTTTTGTTTCTTCAAAGAAAATATTGATCGTTTACTTTATTATAATAATTAGAATTCGTTTTGATATTAACACTGCCGGATCTCGTGGCCGCGTGCTTGAGTGTCTGATCGCGAATCTGGGGAACCGAGTTCGTTCCCGACCGACGCCAAATATTTCGAATTTTAAATGGCACAAAATTGACCCCTGTGGTCTGTGGTGCACTCTCCAAGCCAGCAATGAGCGCCCGTAAGGTGACGCCTGGTAAACGCCCGCACGGTACAAATATGTCATCATCATTACCGATATCTGCGTACAAAGCAGATTGGCACACCCAGTAATGGGTAATATGCCGTGATGATATATATATATATATATATATATATATATATATATATATATATATATATATATATATATATATATATTTAGAATTCGTTTTTTCACGATTGAGAAAGAAAGTCGGTGTGTATGATATCGAAATCATGAAAAGAAGTAAAACATTTTAGCTTAAGGGAGAAAATAAATGTCATTTTGAGTATATTGATTTTTTAATAGCACGTGTACTCCTATTTTTGGTAATTATTTCCCTTCTTTGTTTCTCTTCTCTGACTAGTCACACAAATATCTTAATTTTCATTTTACCTCTTGATGTACCTAATGGTAGAAATAATTTTTGTTAATTTTGTTTAAGGATGTTGTCATGTTTACTTTACTCTTCGTTCTGTCTTTGGAATATAATGATCGTTTATTCTCTGATACCGAAACATGAGATGACTTTTGGCTGTATGGTTATAGTCCTGAGACGAAGTTTGAAAGTTCCCCAAGGCGTGTCAATCAAATTTCAATGTGAAAGTCTTGCGGTGCTTGTCTTTCTTTATATGGAGATAATAGTGAAAATAAACTTTGTAATTCTATTCTAAATGTTATAATGGGAGCCTTTACACTGAATTTATGAACCTTCCCAAGGAATTCCTTCGAATTACCTTAAGTGGTCTTTAATAAAGCACCACTTGTTCCTTCAGTAGGGATAAGGATGCCCAAAATAAAAAGCGTATTTATGAAATAAGAAGTGTATTATGAACCGTGACTTATTCTTTATTAAGAAAATCTTAAGGAATTTGATATTACTTGCCACAACAAATTTGTGTCACATGTATTTGTATCGACAAAATTGGAACGTTGAGTAGAGGTACTTCATATCACAGAAAATTTAAATTAAACGGCTTAGGTCCGTTTTTACTAAGGTAAGGATAAATGTCAGGTTAACTAACCAAGGATAATTTTTTTATACTCAGGATTAAATTGGCACATCCGGCAATGGGTAATATGCCGTGATGATATATTTATTTATTTATTTATATTTATTAAAATAAGTCCGCATTTCACCAGCCAAATTTTGAACTAAGTTGATTAACCGGAATTTTTCTGTGATAAAAAATATTTTAGATATATACTGTACAATTAGACACAAATTTTAATAGAAATATACACCCCTGTTTCAATTATAACAAAGTATATTATATTATTTACACAAAAATAGACGATTTAATCCATCGGTTAAATATTTATTCCCATCAAAATCGAACTATATATCTAGCTATATCTAATTCTTACTTTAATATCGCTTATCAGGGAAAGATTTTTATCAACAAAATTGACAATATGTGACAACCAACGCCAGTGAAATGCTACTAAGCTTTGAATCATGTCCAGTTATTTGATTATTTAATACATATTTTAAGAACGTAGTAAACTTTTCTAACGGAGGAAAATTATATTGTAATACAAAAAATAAAGTTATTCTTCATATATACATAAAATTCTTTATGCCTAACCCTATTCAAAATGAAATGGTTTATTACCGAAAAAATAGGCATCGAAACGAGCCAAATCAATAAGCGAAAATGCTTGTATATTGTTATGTTGCGGTATTGCGCTTTGAAACATATTCTCAATATTATTTTTATGCTCACAGCGAAAGGTAATAGTTGAATTTCGCACCATGTGACTTCTGGAATTTCCTTAAAGTGAAATTGACGATGATAGGAAAGCGGTTCGAATCAATTCAAGAGAGTAAAGCAGCCGTGATAACGCCTCCAAACGAAATAGACAAAAATATAGCAAGTATTGTTTAAAGAATGATTCTCGTTGTAACAATGACCTCTAAAAATTTATATCAATTCGCTTCATTCACTTTAATGTCAAATAATGTGAAAATATTTTTTTAAACTATTACCATATATCAGCTGATTAGATAAGAAAACGCATATTAATTTAAATGAAAACAAGTATACATTTCACCAAAAAAAAAAGTAAAGCAAAAGCAAATTTAACTTCATATATGAAGCAACACATTTGTCAACATAATATATTTACTGAATTGATGTCAATGATAATAAAAAAATGATCAGTTGGAATACATTTTCCTATGAAACCTGGGTAAAATCGCCGGAGATTGTATGACCATACGTCCCGCTTTGGGCGGGACAGTTCCGCTTTCAGGCTGTCTGTCCCGTTGTCCCCAGCAAGAGCAAAAATGTCCCACTTTTGCAAACGGGCCAAACGATAATTTATTCTATCTTGATTTTTGATTTATTTTGATTACCAAGCCTAACATCAGCAAATCATGTATTGAGCTCCATTCCTTCTTGAAAACTAGATCCGACATTTTGAAACTGCAATCTAACATCTAAGATTAATTCAAGTTACATATTATTAATACATTGTTACCATGTCCTTGTTTTTGAATAAATACCTAGTAAAATAAGTTCTTTTTTACAAAATTAAATGGCTCATCATTTCATCTCAATTTTATGACAGTTTACAATTATTGATATTTAGTTTAGATTGATGTTTAGTGATCTGCAACTTCACATCCCTTGAAAAATGTACCTTTTCAATTATAAGGCATTTGACCTTGAATATCACAGACACCCCCCCCCATCGCGCTGTCCCGTTCTGGGGGGAAAAATGGTCACGTTATGTATGACACGTTTAGCAAACTATTGTGAAGAAAGTGGTTTGAATAATATTTGTATGTGGTTATTTATATTTAGCAAACGTTGCGTACAATAATTTTCTAGAATCCAATTTAATCGTTGTAAACCGGATTGATTTGGTTATTTGAGAGTCTCTTTGTTCAGTCAGCCACTATGTAAACTTTAGATTTTGTAATCAACCAACATAGAGTTGGTGAAATTGAAAAGGTGCTGCTTTGTGCTTTTCCATCGGACACGGAGAGTACACAGTCAGTAAAATTGTTGAGAGTAAAGTTCGTGTCAAATGGTCAATTCAATTTTATTTAATAAACTTTGAATTATGACGTAACATTAGTGATTTTCAATATTCTTGTTTAAAGGGTGAGGTAGACGAACATTCCTTTCAATTCTTACAATTATTATTTTAAGGTAGCAGTAGTAGATCATAGTTTATGAAAACGTTATAACTGACAATATTGTTCCAAAACTATAATTATGTTATTTTATTAAATACAAAAACAAACATATGATAATAAAACTCAATAAGATTATGCTTATTTCTCGACACTTTCTTTCCTGTATTTTATACTTTAACTTTTGTTTTCATTTATATCTTTACTCGTATATCACTTCTTCAGTTTTTAAATCTAATACGATTAAGTGGTTGGATAAATATTTCAGCTATTTATTTTCCATTTCACTATTGATACGTTCTATATTTATTTAGAAATTTAAAAACTTTTCAAAAAGTACCATTTTATATAAATATGTCTGGACATTATTTCTTTTTGGTAAAGTTTTTATCATCGTAAAAATATCTGTATTATTTATTAATTCATTTAACGGTTTCAGGGAATTAAGCCTTTGTTTACATGTACAAACGTAGGCTGCTAACTAAGCAATAACTTTATCTATACGATAATATTATTACAATACAGACTTGACAACAACAGTCTACAAAATGTTAATAAAATAAAATGAAAGTAGGTATAATGCTGTCCATTAATACATATACAGATAACGTTAGTGTATCGTTCTAAACACGGTTTACCTTATTCTAAAATAATAAAAGTGATGAATAAAGCACTTAATTTGAATATTTGACATATTAACATACGAGTATATCAAAATAATTGATCTGTTTATCATAGCATTCTGAAAGCAGCATTAATATAAGAATTTGAAAAAATAATATTGAATAATAATGTCTTCATTTTCTGAAATCGATAAACTATTCAACAAACCACGGATGTTATGAATCATAACAAGCCTTAGATGTCTTAAACCTAACATCTGCGGCAGTTGTGATACTCATAACATTCCTAGGTATGTTAATAGCTATTACTTATTTAACTTGAGTGCCCGTGAGGTGACGACTAGTAAACACCCGCACGGTACAAATATGTCATCATCATTACCGATATCTGCGAACAAAGCAGATTGGCACACCCACCAATGGGTAATATGCCGTGATGATATATTTATTTATTTATTGACAAACGTCAATATATAAATAGTGTCAGTTTTGAAAGATATAGTTAATTAGAACCTGTCCTTCGTAGAAAATTTGATCAGATTCACTAATGTTATATCACATGAAACGGTTTGATATTCAACGTCAATGAAGATTTTGTAGAAAAACTATGACTTTCTAATACGAGTTGAAGAGTAAATAACATTAATGCCCAGTTATACCAACAAGACTTAAATCTTAAGAGATCCTTTAAAAAACTAATGGAAATCAAAATTTGTAATAATTCATTTAATATTTCATTTCTGATAATATTGTTTATTTATGGAACGCTTATATTATGTTACGTTGGTGCTGGAAAATATTTTGGATGTACTGTTGCTGCTAAATAATTGTAAATGATTACTTAATTATTACGTATTTATCAGAATAGCAAATGTAATAAAGTACCCCTTTTACGTCTCAAAATGTATAACTTCTAGCCTACATTTTGCATGATCTACACTTTTATTCGTTCATCGTATTCATTATCCACTGTTCATGAATAATACAAATATTCTGAGTTAATTAAAACGCATTTTAGTGAGAGTGGTAGCTCTTAGTGTGTTTAGAATTACATAGTCGATTTGAGTTTCTTTAGAGGTTAAGAAAATATGAACCAGAAATATGACAGCCGACTTTGTGCTGTACATGAAAGAGCGTATCAAACAATGCGTGACATATTTTTCAAAGTCTGCGAAGCCAGTCTCTTTGTACAGATTGTAGAAATAATACCACAGGCTGGAGTATGGAGAATAAGCAACAGCGATAAACAAAACCGAGATAAAGAAAAGAAAAATACCCGCTGAGCGCAAAAGAGCAAGGGAAAGTGAGATCCTCGCAAGCCAAGGCTCGGCAAATACGCCCGTCTAGACGAAGTAAATGATGTAGCTAGGAAGTACTTTTTTGCACTACTTATCATTTTAAACTCAAGCCCTTTGTGTATCATAAACATTGACATTGATAAAAGCACGTACGGAATACAAACAGGATATTGTCTTTTTGCGTCGAGCTTGCATACAGCTCTGCAACAGATTGTAATGGATTTATACGTATTAACGGAACACAATGAGACCATAATTACTACTCAGAGGGAATTTCTTACTTACACAGTGCATGAAAAAGACAGCTAAAGAAATTAAATATGGAAAATAATTTATAATATCCAAATATTTAATGCATTTTAAATTCGACCAACGTCGCAAATCTAACACTGGTTTAAGGAATAAAATCAGGATAAGAAACCGGTTTAACAAATCTGCAGATTTTCAATCTCTACGACGATATCGACAGATGGTGCCAAAGCTGCATAACATACAATTCACATATGAATATCCAGCATCTTGAAATTTAAAATTAAGCATTCTTCAGTTAACTTAGGCTAAGGTAATAGAAATTATTAATTTATTACGAATAATCTCGCGCACCCCTTTTTGCAGTATATGTACCTAATAGTACTTAGAAGAGATTGATATTAGGAAAGTATAGTAGAGATTGTAAAATGACATTTAGTAGTAAAATACAATTAGAGAACCTTTCACTCGTATTCTAAGATGCATATTTGCTTAATAATAAATTTGGAATATTCTGTGTACGTAATTTGCCGTAGTACTAAATGTGGGCTTTATTAGTATTTAAGCTGACTTGTGACATTTTTGTATACATTTCATCTGGCAGAGGGAATTGTTTGGCTACTAAAAAAAGTGTTATGGCAGTCATGATTTTGGCAATGTTCTTTCCGGTAACATCAGGAGGAGATTATGCTCTGTTTCGGTGCAGAACTTATTTTTCGTTCAAATTTATTCATACTAGCGGTAAAATGTGGCTAAAAATGGTGCTGGTTCTTTAAAAATTGAATCTAAATTCATAAGCATTTTAGCTAAATCATGATTCGAAAATTCTCTCTGGTTAATTCTATATGTTTACTCCTAAAGGTACTTAAAAAAATTGATTAAGTAATTAAGTTCCAACTAACTTTCATGCTGCAATTCTGAACAAATCTGTAAGTGTTACAAATCTGTAAATCCGTACATAATGAGCAAAATTGCAACGAAAGCTGGCACTCGTATGTATAATTTTATATTAATCAACAAGAATAGATGCGTTTATGTTGGTTTTTTACAGATTTACAAATCTCTAAGACTTACAGATTTGTTTAGAATTGCAGTATTAATTTCAAACCACAGATGCTGTTTAAAATAAAATTCCAAATTTTGTTTATCACGGTCTACCTTATTTTATTATTCTCTAAAGAAATTAAATATGGGAAATAATTTATAATATCCATATATTTAATGCATTTTAAATTCGACCTACGTCGCAAATCTAACACTGGTTTAAGGATTTAAATCAGAGTAAGAACAAGAAACAAATCTGTTGACTCATTTTATAAATCGGTTATTTAAACGTTCCTGAATAGAAGGGGAATGTACTCTGGTTTTCATTATATTTAGCTTTTTTTAACTGTACTAAAAGTAAATGCAGTAAAAACGAATGTAAAAAAATTGAGCCCTAATCATATAGAATCGCACGAAAGTTAAATTTGATTTTTTATTTTACTTTTTCTTCGTTGATTGAATCTTATTCAACTAGAGAAAATCTATTTTTTCCATGCTAAAATTGTTTACATTATTTTTGTTTTACAGTGGCTACTTAAATAGTAAACCATTCATTAATAGATATTATTAATGAATCACTAATGAATACAAAACAATCCACGGATACATATTTTATAAAAAATAAATTGATTGTTTTCACTAAAAAGCTTTAAATAAACATTGATTTATTCGAAATTTGTGGAATTGTTGCAAATAAATGTTATCAAATACCGCAGATACCCGTCCACAATACATGTAATTTTAGGGGTTTGACAGGTTTTCAAATAGTGTTACATTACAATATTTCATGATTTATATGGTTTTAACAAAATTATTTTTCTAAAGAAAATTGTTGCTACAATTTGAATTATTATAGTTTTGTGAATTTTTGTCTTCCATTAATAATTTTTTATATAAAGTGGGTTCTTAATAAATTTTTTGAAGAATTTTTCAATATAAAACTTATTTAGTTTTTTAAGTTTAGTAAAACTACAAAAATCATCTGATTTTGTGTTCTGTTTGTTTTTGTGCATGTACTACATCTTGATAAAAATAAATAAATTACGTTACATAAGTACTGCTACATATCCATATTTTTTTTAAAATAAAGTGATAAAATATGGAAATGAAAGGAAATTTATAACTTAAGAACGCGTGTAATATGAGATTAATTCGAATTGAATTCCTATTCCTATATTCAATAATATCTATTATTCAATCAAATCACTGCAATTGTTATTTGAAATCAGCTATAAGTCGCGGCGAATGAAGCAGTAGTCTCCAAGATTTTATTTTGAAAGAATATCGTACACCGCAGAATAAAAATCATAAGTATAATTTATATTGTTACGTATAATTTGAGAAAATCACATTGCACATTACAATCGCTAGAATTACGAAACAAACCGCAAATTAAACTGTATAATATATATATATATATATATATATATATATATATATATATATATATATATATATATATATATAAACAGCAGTAAGTTTAATGAGAATAGTTTCATTTTTACTCTCCGTCACCTTTAGGTAATTACCCCCCCCCCTAAGAAAATTGAAAATATATTACCTTCCGTCACATTTAGGTAAGGAAGGTATTGTCTTTGGTAAAAAAATTCGATGGTGAGTTTTTGATGAATAAGCACGTTTTAGGGTCCCTAGAATACGATTTTACTATTTTAACGATGATTTTACACACAATAAAATCAACCAACCAAAATAAATGAAATGAACAGCAATTTATTGAGAACAGTTTTATTTTTACCTTCCGTCACCTTTAGGTAAGGAAGGTATTGTCTTTGGTCAAAAAATTCGGTGGTGAGTTTTTGATGAATAAGCACGTTTTAGGGTCCCTAGAATACGATTTTACTATTTTTACGATGATGTCTGTATGTGTGTGTGTGTGTGTGTGTGTGTGTGTGTGTGTGTGTGTGTGTGTGTGTGTGTATGTATGTATGTATGTATGTGTGTCTGTGTGTGTGTGTGTGTGTGTGTGTGTGTGTGTGTGTGTGTGTGTGTAACAAAATTTTCGTCTACGATAACTTCCATACTACAATTCTAAAAATTATAATTTTTTCGTATTTCACATCGTTACATCCATGTGAAGAGCTGATTAGATTTTGGTTAGAATTGGACAACCGGAAGTACCCTCATTTGAACATTTTAACAGTTTTTCTTGAAAAAACTATGTTAAATATCATTTTTTCATATTTAATCTTATTATAAATATTAAAGAATATTTTATTCTCTATACGATTTGACTGTATTTTATACTTAATATTAAATGGATATAGAGTTAAAAAATTATAAAGAAATTAAATTTCATAAAGTAGCCATAGCTATGAAAACAGCTACTATATTAAGAAAATTTTGATTGAAAGATGTCAGTGTCAAGTGAAACTGACATAGTGTGTTTGTCTTATAATTTTAGTGGAAATATAAGATCTTTTGCTATAAATTTTCTGTACGGAATTTGCATAAAATACATGCAACTGCCGGAAGGTAAAGTATAAGAAATATAATATTTAAAGAATTTTCTGTATGAAATTTGTACAAAATACATAGAACTGACGGAAGGTAATGTGCTGGCCACATCAGATTTTTTTAAATAATTTGTTAAAATTGTGTTTTATATGGTAGAGAGCGATTCGAAGATCTGGTTCCGGTTCCATGTAGAATGGTTTTATTTATTATAAACAAAAATCTAATTTGTAACGGTGTTGGAACAAAAATTTTATACATGAATAATTTAAATTTTTTATGACATTTCACTTTACAAATTTGCAAAAATATGTTTCAAATTTCATTTCATTTATAATGTAAAATTATGGAATATTACTTCGCATTTTGCAGTAACATGTAACAAATAGCAAATAGCAGCATTGCGCGTGCGCCTATCGCTCTGGTGACCAAATGGGACATTCCAAATTAATATCTTATCCAAAAGTTAAACAATGGCTTTTTCAATCAATTGTTCTTGATGAGTGATCGGCAGATTTTCAATCTCTACGACGATATCGACAGATGGTGCCAATGCTGCATAACATGCAACTCACATGTATATCCAGCATCTTGAAATTTAAAATTTAGAATTCTTTCCTTGAAATTATTAATTTATTACGAATTATCTCGCGCACTCCATTTTGCATTATATGTACCTAATAGTACTTAATAGAGATATATTATTAAAGTATAGTAGAGATTGTAAAATGACATTTTGTAGTAAAATACAGTTAGAGAACCTCTTACTCGTATTCTAGGATGCATATTTGCTTAATAATAAATTTGGAATATTCTGTGTACTTAATAAACTTAGTACTAAATGTAGGCTTTACTAGTATTTAAGCTAGCTTATAAGTAAGTTAAAAAAGATTAACCTACTGATCTTGTGACTTGTGACATTTTTATGTACATTTCTCCCGGCAGAGGTAATTGTTTGTCTACTAAAAAAAGTGTTATGTCAGTCATGATTTTGGCAATGTTGTTTCCGGTAACATCAGGACGAGATCATGCTCTTTTTCGGTGCTGAACAGAATTCCTTTTTCGTTCAAATTTATTCATACCGGCGGTAAAATGTGGCCAAAAATGGTGCTGGTTCATTAAAAATTGAATCTAAACTCATAAGCATTTTAGCTAAATCATGATTCGAATATTCTCTCTGGTTAATTCTACATGTTCACTGCTAATGGTACTTAAAAAAATTGATTAAGTAATTAGGTTCCAACTAACTTTCATGCTGCAATTCTGGACAAATCTTTAAGGGTTACAGATCTGTAAATCTGTACGTAATCAATAAAATCGCAACGAAAGCTTTCACTCTTATGTATAATTTTATATTAATCAACAAAAATAGATGCATTTTTGTCAGTTTTTTAACAGATTTGTAAATTTGTAAGACTTACAGATTTGTTCAGAATTGCAGTATTAATTTCAAGCCACAGATGCTGTTTAAAATAAAAGTGCAAATTTTGTTTATCACGGTCTACTTTATTTTATTATTCGCAATAATTCTCGCCTGACTCTCGTAAAATGGATTTGAAAGGAGGGATATTGTGCTGGCCACAACAAATTTTTATTATTTATTTACTGAAATTTGTTTGCGGAAAAACGAATGGATAAAAATTCTGCTGTCATATTTATTTACGAACCGTAATACATAATTTCCCATACTCCACAAACAGTAAAATTTCCCAACTTCGTTGAGGGGTTAATTCCCGGATTAAAAACAACCCCAAATAAACCGCAACTGTTCACATGTGATTGGGTTTCCAATAGCACGTGCTGCTCAATTTTTCATCGTTATTTTATGATCGTATTTAATTTGATCATCGAGGGTGGTTCTGGATATGCATTGAGCGGCTGTGGACCGCAAAACATCCATTGTTGCTGTTTGTCCGACGGCCGCTATAACCGGAACGTAGGTAATTAGCGCAGCGGGGGCGCTAGGGCACTATTATACCGACAGGGGGAGCATAGGACTGACAATTACAATGTTATATTGCCCAATCACTTGCTACAAGCGTAAAGGGCTGTTTTCACCCCATATAGGTCGATACTTCCATAATCACTTCATAGGGGAGATTCTATATTAAGTTACTGACAACGCTTTTATGGAGGCCTAGAAGACGTCAATATCATTGATTAATGAAGTTACAATACCTAGGTGCTATGCTAAGAGAGATATTTTAAGCACAGCTACGAGATAGGTTCCAAAAGTATCCTGCCTGTTATATAAAATTTCATCAATTTTAACACGTCATCCGTGAGAAATAGCGCCGCATACAGATAGTGTAATATTAGTTTTATGGCTCGATTCTGAACAAAACTAAGTCTTACAGATGTGTAAATCTGTAAATAATTAATAAAGTCGCAACGATATCTGTCACTCTTATTTATAGCTTTACATTAAATAAAAAGTTTTTTTTACAGATTTACAGATCTGCGTCATAAGGTGTTGTTGTCTTTAATTCGAATACGTTGTCCGCTAATTGACTACAATGTTAAAAATTACCTCCCGTGGTGTAAAAATGTTGTTCCAATAAGATTATATACCAATTTCTTTTTTCTCCAAAAACGAATGAATTAAAAATTTTAGTGCACAATCGTTATTAAATGTTTTTAGTTCAAGAATGTGAAATAAAGTAAGATTATGTTGAAAATTAACTGTTGCTTCCTTTTATCACTTTAAAAAGTTGGTCAGATCAGAAACTTTTGGAACCTACCTCGTATAACTTTCGTATTATTAAGTTTATGTTATTTCCCAAATTTTACTGTAATTTATTAGGTGTGTTTCCAAAATGTAAATGTAAGAACACTATAGTAAATTTGGGTAATTTAACAAATTGCTTAACACTTTTGATATATTAGTTGTAAATTCAGCGAAAAATAATTTAATATGAATCTAAGTAGGTAATTACGGCAAGATTTTATAAAATAAAGCAAAAAGCGTAACATAATACATAGCTCTACCATGTGATACACAACACAAATGCTCATAAGCAGTGTTGTAATAGATAATCATATTTTTTATCTAGATAAAGATAACTAACATTTTTTTTATACAGATAAGATAAAAGATAATTATTTGTACAGTTATCTAGATAATAGATAATTAACTATGATCTAGATATTTTAGATAATTTGATTAAAATATACATAGCATGTTATAATGTAGATATAGGACGGAATAATAAATTATTTTGCATATTTAGAAATATTCTTCTATAATAATTTAATGTGTATTAATATAATGTATTTAACAAAATTGCACACCAAATAAATAATGGAATTCTGTGGAAATATGTTCATTACCTAATTATGAAACTGTAATTTACAAAATTACAAAATCGTACCTTCTTGACTTGACAAAAAGAGCAATCATATTTATACTTTCATAGATTAAGGTTCTGTAAAATTTCAAAATTTTCACAGAATTCTACCAAAATGACAGTTGTACTCTTGCGCAGCTTTATTTAATTTAAATTCGATTTGAATTTTTTTATTGTTTTATTAAAATTTTCATCTAGATGATTTTGAAAAAATAGATGAAGATAATTTTTATTTTTATTTAGATAAGATAATTGATAACTTCGAAAAAAATTATCTAGATAAAATAATAGATAAAACTATATTATCTAGATGATTTATCTAGATGAAATTATCTAGATAAGTTACAACACTGCTCATAAGGTTGCTATAATTTTGACATATTATTTAACTAATGATTTAATTATACAATATCTTTAATTGTTTATATCACTTTATAACATTACTTTTTCCTTTATTGATAGTTCATAATTTTTTTTATCGCTTTTGCCATTAAAATTTACATAACATACATATATGTAACATAAGTTTTCGGAAATTTTTTGAATGGACGATACTGTGGTTTAAGGAAAGTATATTTAATATTATTACTACAACATTTAACATAGCTTACGCTTTAATATTTATGTTTAATATAGAGCTAGTGGTTCATTTTCTTTCTCTACGACGAAGTTTAGTTCCGAGTTACCCCATGAGTTTTTGGTGGGTTTTAAAATTTATTTTGCGTACTTTCTGAAAAATCCTGCATTTTAATTGTTTTTATTTGGGGCTCCTGCACATTGTTTTACATCTTTCTTGTATGTAACTACAAAAAAGTTTCAATAGGTCTCACCTGAGTAAGTTAGCAGGATTATGTCATGGGTTACAAATAGTAATTTTTTGCCTTTAAACATGCCGTTGTTGTTCGGGTATAGTTTCTTGAAGCTGGGTCAGACCAAAATTTAATCTCTTCATTTGCATATGATGCAAACTGCTGAAATCAAGTAGTTTCGGCTGGCAATTTTGTGTATAAACCTCTGACACGTCAGGAGTCGCCTGCTTTCGAAATTGTACCACACACCATTATTATATCAGAAAATTTTGCTTTCTCTTTGAATTTTATATTCACACTTTTTTGGAATTAAGAAAGATATACAATATGTAGGAACTCCAAATTGAAAACAATTAAAGCGCAGGATTTTTTAAAAGTACGCAAATTCAATTTTAAAACCCGCTAAAGACTCATGGGACAAGTCAGAACTAAACTTCGTCGTATAGAAGAAATATTCGAATAAACCACGGTTCGGCGCTGGTTTCAAGTCGTAACCGCGTGGTTGTGTAACCGGGCATAAATAAACGAATGCTTTGGCCTTGATCATTTGTCACGGGAACTGTCAATTTAAGATAAAGTTTTGTTAAAAGTAGTTCTTCTAATAATTATCCTTATTTTAGTAAAGCGACAATGAAAATGCCTATTCTCAGATTAACTCATACTTCTTGTTTATTCGGAGGTTATGGCCATGCTAAGTTTGTTTCGAATACTACTATTGCAACTTTTCTTGTTTCCATAATTGTCACACAAATTACATACAACGAGATTCTAACCTAATTTCTAATATCTAACCACCGAAACCGCCAACTTCGCGGGGTTCCTGTGGTCGTGCAAAAGTAACCAAAATTTTTATGAACCTTGTTCGAATTTGTAACCGGTTACTGAAAAATCTAACCGTGGTCAGCGTGGTTCCATTTTCGAATATACTTTCAATATACTTTCCTTGACCCACCATATCGTTCATCCAAAATATTTCCGACAGCTTATGTTACATGTTAAACATTAATGATAAAATTTGGAGTAGACAATATATTTTTGTTTACTGTACATTTTAAGCCTGTAAATGATAATGCTTGCATAGATTACATTGATTTAATGTTATGGGAACTAAAACATAAACAACTTATAAATATAATTCTAATTTCATTTTGTGAATTCATCTTTCAGACCTATTAAATTTTATGATATATGCATCAAATTATTTCTACGATTGCTAATCACAAAACTGAGAATATTTTTCATAATACAGTACGTAAAAAAATATACCTAGTTTCATTTATTTATTTACAGTATACTACGACCCAAAGACCCATTATAATAATGAGAATATAATTCGTTAGTCACGTGACATGTTTTCCACCAATCAACATTTAGAATCTCCCTAGTTACATGTCTATCACAGCGATGATAAAAAACAAAAAAATTATCACCTTATTTTTATTCTTTACCAATGCTCATTTGCACCGCTGGCCCTTAAATTTTAGGCTTGGCTTAAACAAAAAAATGCAAATCGAAATTTTGACAGAAATATTCAATTTCTCATTTGACATTTCGTTTCAATGCGATATTGTCAATTTAAGGGACACTTAAAATTTAAGTTTTAGCGGTGCAATCGGCCATAAGGGATTTGTTTTCTTTCTTTACAATTTTGAGTATAAAAACATGCGATAATTATTGGGTTGATATCAAAAACGATGAAAATAATAAGGCAATTGTAAAATAACCATGTTTATATAATATATGAAAAGTTAGGTTAGCAGTTCTCAGTCTGCTTCACAACAAAAATTCATTATATTTTCTCATTAAATATAAGCTCTACATCTACGTGCCGACAATGCGTAGGCAATAAATTTATTCGTAAACAATGTAGACAATGTAATAAAAGATTATGATTGGACATGGGCAGAGAAGTATGGTTATGGTCGATCCAGTGTTGCCAAATTAGGGATTAAATCCAAAAAGAGATATTTACACCATTTTAGGGATTTGGTGATTTTATTTTTATTTTAGAGAAATTTTTGTGGTTATGTTTTCAAGTTGCATTTGTTATAAATGACGATTAAATGTTAGCGCTGAAAATTAGAATATTAATAAAACACATTTATCACCCAAACCGGTATATACAGTATTAATACAAAAATAATAACAAATCTAGATGACCGTCGCCTGGCCGAACCCGGTCACGCGGAATCCTCCTTTACGCCGTGATTATTTCTGTAAAAGAATTAATACATAAGAAATACTCAGTGAGGAGGCAATCATTTACGAAAGGTTCAGGCATTCACACACCGTACACACATGTTGGCAACTACGGGCAGTACCGCTAGTTACTACGGACCCTCTGCCGCTTCGGTGGTGATCCGGAGACAATCCTCTTAACCAACTGAATCAGATCACTACAGCCCTAACTGCTGCTACGCTGGCGACCACAGAATGTGGGTCACTACAGCCTTCCCTGCTGCTACGCTGGCGACCCTCGGGTTCACACGAGCGGCCACTACGGAACCACTGCCGCTTCGGTGGTGATCCGGAGACATTCCTCTTAACCAACTGGATCAGATCACTACAGCCCTAACTGCTGCTACGCTGGCGACACCAGATGTGGGTCACTACAGCCTTCCCTGCTGCTACGCTGGCGACCCTCGGGTTCACACGAGCGGCCACTACGGAACCACTGCCGCTTCGGTGGTGATCCGGAGACATTCCTCTTAACCAACTGGATCAGATCACTACAGCCCTAACTGCTGCTGCCGTTGGCGACACCAGATGTGGGTCACTACAGCCTTCCCTGCTGCTTCCGTTGGCGACCCTCGGATTCACACGATGCGGCCACTACAGTACACCGTACTGCTCGCACACACACCCACAATCATACACATGCTAGATTAACTCTCTCACCTGAATCACTATAATATCGATGTTCTCACACTGAAATCTAGAAATAAACTGAAATAAAATACGTGAATACCAGTATCATTAAATGTAGCTCTTATCCAACAGCATCGGTTACGTACCTAAATAGCTAATTAGAGACAAAACATAATAAATTTAATAAAAATAATCTTACGCAAAATAATATCTGTGACACATTTAACATAAAATGTCACAAGAATTGCATTCCTCAAGTTTTTTTTTTTAAATTGATGAAATATTTTACAATAAATAAATTCAAATTTTATTCTTTACATTCTCTACATTGTTCATGCTTTTGAATATGTCTACGTCTACGTCTTATAATCGAAGATATTGCTCGTGAAACAGAAGCAGCACTTTTAACTCGTCCTTCAGACTCGTGAAATCTACAATTTCGTTTCACTCGAGAATATCATCGATGATAAACATATCTATAATTGTTATATTACGTATAAAAATATTTAAATAAATTCAAGATGTACGAAACATAAATTAGGCTACCGGGAAACTGGTTTAAATATAATTATCCAGTATTAATTGAAGTGGAAAATTTTTGTTCACGAAGCGAGATAGTAACATTAGTTTATTTTGTTTACCTCTCCTAATTCAATTTGATAATGAACTAAATAATTACCATTTCTCTGTTCATTAAATTTTACTAAATCCTAAATTTATAAACATTCATAGAATTTGATTATTAATTTTAATGAAATATGGACTGCAATAAAATATATTTTGGTATAAATTTACATAGATATGTAATGTACATTAGATTATTTAGATTTACGAATACAGTTTGAATTTTAAATCAGATCATAAATTTTATCGCGAAATATTAAAGTAGTGCTGGGAACGAACTATATATGAATATAATAGCTATCAATATCGGTAATATTCCTATGATAAACAATAAAATTATTTCTCTGCTAAAACGTTTTATTATACTTTATGAATATCTCGAGCAGTGATGGACGTGTGGTTATTTACATGAACATGTATGTAGTATGTATTTTACTTCATTATTTATAAGAAGACATACTTCATATGAATTGCCAGACATATGTATAAAAAGGTGTTTTGGAAATAGGGGGACATGGCTTAACCACAGATTCCTGGACCCAAACAAGACGATTTAACTAAACTTACCAATATCCGAAAGTGCACCATTTAGCCAGTATTCTGTTTCAAAGTCCTTATAAAAAAATTAATTTTGCTTAACCCACCTATATGTATTGACTATGTAATGTAAATAACAAATAAAATAAATTAAAGTAAAAAAATGTCAATTATTTAAAAATTTGTTTTATTAATAGATATACTTTAAATTTATTAAAATATGTAATAATATGAAAATTTTAAAACTGGTTCAATACTACGAATTAAATTAAATTTAAATTTATTTGTAATATTGGATTTTATCTTTAAAATTATTTAAAAAAATATATACATTTATGGGATAAAACATAGAATATATCAATATTTAGATGAATTTTTAATAACATTTTTCTATTTTATTTGTTTATAATAATTTTAAAACGTCAATATTAAATTTAAAATAAAAATTTATTTTATCGTAGTAGTAGTCTTGTTGAGTCCCGTATGTCGTAGCGAAGATTTACATCGGGCTATGACCAGTTCAATGACAAACGAATATCGGTGTCGTTATATTTATCAAAAATTCATTGTAAATATGTCTAAATGTATTGTACAACATAATGCACCGTGTTTAGAATTTATTTCTCTTTCTCGTAATATAAATTTCATGTACCTAAGTCAAGCGTTAGTGTTTTGGATTATGTTCAAATGTGATTCAAATAAGTAGTGCCGGAGATAAAGAAATAACTGAACAAAACATTCATGAACAATTCAATAAAACGAAAGTACAAATTTGTATTATCGAACATATTTTTATTTTATTTTTACAGTGTTGTGGTGAGTTCAATTTGGGATATCAACAAAATCGTCGGGTAAACCAGATTACAACAACGGATAAGGTCGGAAAATCACATAATTATTACTTTTCATAATAAAAATTACCATTGAATTTTATGCATTTGATGAGATCAATAGAAAAAAATCACTTTTCATGGGAAGAAAATTATGATAATGTTCTAAATGAGTACCTTACTGTAATGTTTCTCAAATTGTGGGACACGCCCTGTAAGGGGGAGAGCGAAATTTTCCAACGGGGACGTGAAAGGATATTTATTAATTATTTCAGGTTAAAAACTACTGGAACGGGTGGAGCTTGGGGGGGCGTAAAAAATTTTGAAGCCTGAAGAGGCCGCGAGGCTAAAAAGTTTGAGAAACATTGCCTTACTGAATAATTAAATATAAAATGTGGGGCTGGTATGTAAATTAAATATAGAATTAGTTTTTTAGTAGTATAAAAATGTGTTGACTCAACAAATGAATATTAGTGTTTATAAAAGTAGATATTATTTCTTAAAATAGTTATTTATGTTAAAAGTGATATTTTGTTTTGTGATAAGGAAGAACACGACGTGAATCGGAGAGGTCCAAACCTTCGAACAAAATAAAATCACATTTAATACGAATATAATACACTATTTTTACCTTCCGTCACCTTTAGGTAAGGAAGGTATTGTCTTTGGTCAAAAAATTCGGTGGTGAGTTTTTGATGAATAAGCACGATTTAGGGTCCCTAGAATACGATTTTACTATTTTTACGATGATGTCTGTATGTGTGTGTGTGTATGTATGTGTGTGTGTGTGTGTGTGTCTGTGTGTGTGTGTGTGTGTCTGTGTGTGTGTGTGTGTGTCTGTGTGTGACAAAATTTTCTAATGCGATAACTCTAATATTACAATTCCAAAAATTATAATTCTTTCGTATTCCTCTTCGTTACATCCATGTGAAGAGCTGATTAGATTTTGGTTATAATTGGTCAACCGGAAGTACCTTCATTTGAAGATTTTAACAGTTTTTCTTGAAAAAACGGTGTTAAATATCATTTTTCACATTTAATGTTATTATAAATATTAAAGAATTATTTATTCTCTATACGATTTTAATGCATTTTATACTTCATATTAAATGGACATAGAGTTAAAAAATTATAAAGAAATTAAATATCATATATATTAGTCAGCTTTGCTATAACTCTGGAAACAGCTGCTACATTAAGAAAATTCTGATTGAAAGGTGTCAGTGTCAAGTGCAGTTGACAGTATGGTTATATTATAATTTTACTGGAAATATAGGATCTTTTGTTAGAAACTTTCTGTATGGAATTTGTATAAAATACATACAACTGCCTTAAGGTAATGTACAAGAAATATAATCTTTTGCAAAGAACTTTATGTATGACATTTATATAAAATACATAGAACTGACGGAAGGTAATGTGCTGGCCACATCAGATTTTTTCATTTTAATTTGTATTTTTAATAATTTTTTGACATACACCATAAATGTCGATTTGTTGTTCCATTCGGTATTACCAAGGTAACTAATTTACTTTCAATACTTCCTAGTGAGTAACAATGATCTGTCAATTTTTAATACTGGTGTCATAAAATGACATTTTTAACTCTAAAAACAATCATTAAAAAGCTTTTACTAGATTTGTAGAAAAAGTACTTTTTATTCATAACTTTAAGACCTGAAAGTATATTTTGATATTGACATTCAAGTCGTGTGGGATTTTTTACGAGTTGTAGTTGCTTTCAGAAATTGAAGCATACTATTATTCTTCTCACGGAAATCAATATAATATCAGCATCTCATGTCAATTCGGTTAACATGTGATTAAATAATTTTATTGGACTTTTATATTTACATATTGTACATAATATTTTTTGACATACATCTATTTTTGACAGCGGGATATTTTTCGTGGAATTTTTCTCGACTGGCACTAATCGGTACCTTCTCCCGTTACCTTTCCAAGTTGAGATACAATTAACTTGGCAACCACAAAGCTATCTGGTACCGGCTTCTGTTCTTAACGAGGGCCTGCACGGGCAAGACACATGACATTTAAGTAAGAAACGTCGTGGCAATGTAAAAGTATAATTAACAGGTGTTGTGTATGTAAGCCACCCTAGGGATATAACCCATACAGGTTAAAATCCCGAAATGCAAAACAATACAATATCTACTGTTTGATTTAATTTAATCTGAAAAGCAAAATTTCGATTAAAACTGGAGTTTTTATAAAACAGGGGATTTTTTTTACCCCGTATTCCCTAAAAACAACTTATAAACTCAACAAAAATAGACCATCAACGTCACTAACATCGTAAAGAGCACTTGAATAAGGTTAACCACATTTGGAGAAGTTGATGGAAATTAAACTGCACCGTTGAAAAAAGACATTTTAATTGAATTGAACTAGCGACAGTTCGACAGACAGGCTTGGCTTGGGAAACCTCAGATTTTTAAAAAGTCGCGATAAAATTCGTAATTGAATTTCCACCACAAGCCAGCGTCCAGCTTCCGCTGTGTGTACGTTAATTCGCTTAATAAAATTTTATTCGTAATTCCGGGCTCGCACGGCCAACTTCTGTTTGCAGTTTACGATTTAATTTCACAGGTTTACACGTCCTCCGCGTCAACTTGCATGTCGACGTGTAAGAGATTCGAATGCGGTTTTGAAAAATGTTCCACTTCGTGTTTGTTTTTCTCATATTCACTTAGTTTCAAAACAAGAAATTATTTTCCTCAAACTGTAATTTATAAAACAAACTTTTTGGGTATTGTTGTTTCCAGTTCTGCAAATGTTATGTTTTAATCGTGGAACAAATTTGCATTTATTCAAATTAACCAATGGAGAAACATTTTTCTCTAGTTTTTAACTTTAGCTAGATTTTTTTGCTGTATTACTATGCAATGTTTCATTAAATAGTCAATATTACATATGTGCATAAATTCATATCAATTCCAACAATGTGATTTGATATGAATTTGAAATTCACTCGAGCAACAATAATCATTTCCGATGCATTCATATCAAAATCCAATTCTATATCTTTCGTCTTGTTTCCATTTATAATCGTATTTATACAAACTATGCTATTTTTGAAACTCATTACGAATGCAATTCAATTTATTTATTTAAATTTGTAAAGCCAGTGTCAGACAATCAGTTTTGCTATAAGTTTTGTTTCACAAACTTCGTTGATGACGTCACGATGTTTCTATCAATTTGTTTGAGGGTCATTTATGGCCGATTGCACCGATATTATAATTGGGAATTAAACCAAAATTAAATTAAAATCAACACATATAATTTATTTTATACGTATAAAAATGTTGATTTAATTTAATTTTATATCCCTGCCTCTCAGCATGTTAATTTTCAATTTTAATCGAATGTTTTATAGTTTATAAAACCCTCTATCTCAAAGATGTTGCAACAAAAGCTTTTCAAGCGAAATACTGTTAAGAAGATGCGCTGAACAACATATCAAAAGTTTCCGGATATCGGGCCATGGGAACCTCCCGCAAATTGGTAGAAATGGCGGCATTTTTAGGTTTTTGATTCGGTTAAAGATAGGATAACGCGGTTTGAAATTTTGAATTCAGCGTGAAATTCTTTTTCACGTTATGTATTAAACGATGAGCGGTTCGCGAGTTCTAACAACTTAAACTTACATGAAATTCCTCTAAAATTTTAAACATCTGAATATTGGCTCAGTTTACATTTATTCATCCAAAATTTTGTTATAACTAATATTACGTATTTAATACGTGTGGAAGTAGGTGATAAAAATTTGGAAATGAGGCGATTTTTAGATGTTGAAAATTTTAGAGAAATTTCATATAAGTTTTTAGTAACTAGCAAACCGCTCATCGACAAAAATCGTATTACACATTAATTTCATGGTGAATTTAAAATTTCAAACCGCGTTATCCTATCTTTAACAGAATCTGAGTAGTGAATAAAAAAATGAAAATTTGTAAGAAAGCTTTGACACAAATTATTTAAAAATCGTCGATAATTTACTTCTTTCGATGCCACGACGAAAAAATCCTGTTAGATCAAGTATTAAATATGTAATATTGTATATTTAATTTAAATATCTTACATATATTGTTATTTTGGTTAAATATTTTTTAACCTAACTCTTTGACATTTCATCCTACGTAAAAAGTGTAAGAATAATTTTTGGGCTTTAATTTTGTATTTTTCTAAAATTATAATATGGGCAATTTATTTGAGTAAATGGCCAAAAACCTAAAGATGCCTTCATTTTTAGTAATTTGCGGGATGTTTCCATGGTTCGATTTCCGAAAACTTTGGACATGTTCAGCGCATTTTTCTGGACAGGGTTCCGTATAAAAGTTTTTTTTTGCAATTTGTGTAAAATTGTAGATTTCCTGAATAATTAGTAATATTTTCCTCTCAAATCTTAATTATATAATTTAAATTTATTTATTTTTGACAGTAAATTTATTTGTCAATTAAATATGTTTGAATATGTGTAACCAAACAATTATATTTATTTTGAATGCACAGGTTACGGCTACAAGGTTTTTAAAAATGGATTATTTTATGAATTTATATTTTAAAATATAGTGAAGTGGATATGGAGTAAATATCAAATAGAAAAATATTTAAAGTAGATATGATACACAAACATGTTGAGGTAAATGTGAAACACTCGTAATTTTATTGCGGTTTGAATTAAATGGAACCTCGTTCTATACAGATTATGAATTTGACATTTCTTATTTTACTTGCACAGTCGATAAAAATAATATATATACGTTTTTTATAGATCTACAGATCAAAACTGTAAGCCTTATAGATCTATAAGGCTTACAGTTTTGAACAGAATACGGTCATCGTATGGAGTTACATATAGACATATTTATGTTACAACTTACCGATAAGATATTTATTGTAGAAATTGGGAAGATTTTGATTTATTTATCTCCAAATTTACGGGGTAAAAGTCAAACATGATTTTTGGGTAAAAGTGAAACATTGTATGAGACAAATGTTATATTTATTTCAGGTATTAAGTGCTATCTACGGGTTGAGGATGATTTTGGAGATCTAAACGAAGCCGAGATCTCCAATACATCCGATATCGGTAGAAGATCACTTACGGACCACAATGCTTATTACGTTTTTTTGCACAATCGACGCACAAAAATTAAAAAATACGATTTGAAAATTATTTTGACATTTAAAAAAATTTTGCTTGTCATTTTGAAAGTAAGCTTTGCTCCTTGTGTTTATTTACTTATCGTCTCCGCCACCTGATCGGTAAGAGATGCACATCATATGTATATTGTTGTCAAAGCGTGCAGATAGTTTTTTCTCAACTCCTCTATTTTCAAAAAATTTGAGTGGAAATATAGTTTAAAAAATTCTCAAAATTAGTCAACTTTTAAATAAAAGTGTCTATTTCTAAGTGCAGTGATTTATATAACAGTGCTGTTTTGTGTTTATCTCAAAAACTGATATAAATTAATCTTTTTTGTGATACATAAACCGTTAAAAAATTGCTAAATTACTAATTAATATTTGTTTTGTTTTATCTTGTCTAATCTACAATACGTTACCATGCCAACCAACTGCAGCAAATGTAGCAGAAATGTCAACAACAAATATCCAGGGTTGAATTGCTTCAAGTGTGCATCTCTTTATCATCAAGCATGCACTGATATCAAGTTTAATGCCGAACAAAGTCAACTGCTTGATGCTAGCGTTCTTGCATGGTTATGTCCCAACTGTCGGCCAAAGGGCGGTTCTAAGGTGTCTTCCGCTCTGGATTTCGGCGGAGTTTCTCCATCCAAAGCTAGTGACATAAGCACCGAATTAAAAAAATTTAAATCAGAATTGGACTCTAAACTGGATTCAATAATAGAATCAGTTCAATTTTGCAGCAATAAAATAACGGATTTTGAAAAAAACTTAGCTACAATCAACCAAAAGTTGAAAGAATTAGAAAAACTAAAATCTGAAAACCTGGAGCTTAAGTCGCAAGTACTTCAATTAAATAATAAAATTAATGATTTGGAGCAATACTCACGTGTAAACAATGTAGTTATACAGAACATTCCAGAGAAGCCCAATGAGAATATAAATGATATTGTTTCCAATATGGGTAAAAAACTTAATATTAACATCACTGAAAATGATCTTGACGCTGCACATCGTGTTCCTCAATTTGATAAAAGTAATACGAGACGACCTAAAAACATTGTTGTTAAATTTATTTCACGGAATGTGAAACAAAAATTTATGACTGCTTCCAAAATGCAGAGATTAACAACAAACGATCTAGGGTATGAGGGCACTTCACAAAATATCTATGTTAATGACCATTTAACAAATAATAATATGCATTTGTTTAAATTGGCTCGCGAAGAACTTCGTCTTAAAAATTACAAATATGTTTGGACCAAAAATGCAAAAATACTTACCAGAAAAACAGACGATTCTAAAGTTCAAACAATATACACCGAACAAGATATTAAAAAACTGAATTAAGAACATTTAATTAATATACACATATATCACATCACTCCTCATGGCTTTAAGTGTATACTATCAGAACGTCCGAGGATTAAGAACTAAAACATTTGAAATTAAATCTAGCTCTTCAACTTGTGATTTTGACATTTTATGTCTGACTGAGACAAATCTAAACTCATCAGTGTTTGACCGTGAAGTGCTAGGCGATAATTATTCCGTGTTTCGACGTGATAGACAATCTACCTGTTCACATAAAGACGATGGTGGTGGCGTACTTATTGGCGTGAAAAGTGATATCAAATGTGTTCCTAAACCAGAGTGGTCAACATGCGCAGAAGATGTGTGGGTAACTGTATACTCCAAATTTTTTAAACTACATGTATGCTGTGTTTATATTCCTCCAAAGTGTGATGAATCTCGCAACATTTTTGTGAACAATTTAATATCTGTTGTCGACTCTCAGCCAAAGGATCAGTTTTTAATATGTGGCGATTTTAATTTACCCCTATTACAGTGGCGTCCATTTAACAATTGTTATATTTCTAATAATACAAATAATGCTATATCTTCTGAATTTGTTGATTTTATGTCGTATTGCAATCTTAAACAGTTTAATGGTATTCCTAATCAAAATAATCATTTTCTCGATTTAATTTTTTCTAATAATAATTATGTAACTGTCAAGCCGTGTAACAGTCCTCTTACTAAAATTGATGAACATCATCCTCCGTTACTTATACACTGTAAATTTGAAGCCCATTCCGTCTTGACATTCAACTCAAGAGAAATATTGTTATTTAAAAAAGCAGATTACATTTCATTAAATAATTATTTAACAAATATTAACTGGACATCAGAATTTGAGAATTTGAGTACTGAAGATGCGTTGGATAAATTTTATAGTATTTTAAATACTGCAATTAATAATTTTGTGCCTAAAAAATATATCACAAAAAAGTCATATCCTTGTTGGTATTCACCTGAACTAATACGGCTTATCAAGGCTAAATATAAAGCGCACAGCAAATTTAAACGTTTTGGAAATGAATCATATTATATGGAATTTTCTTCGTTACGTCAGAAAGTAAAAACTTTAACGAAACTTTGTTATATAAAATACATAAATAATGTTGAAAATGAAATCCCAAATAATGTGAAAAAATTTTGGTCATTCGTATCCTCTGTCAAAAAGTCCAACATTCCATGCAACATGACGTTCAACGGGGTCAACTCATCTGATGGCACTCAAATATGCAATATGTTTGCTAACCATTTTCAGGCTGCTTTTTTAGATGCTAATGCTTCAAATACACAGTATACGAGTGAATATTGTAATACCACTGTTAATCTACATAAGATATTAGTTACGGAGAGTGAGGTTCATGAAATTTTAGCATCTCTTGATATTACTAAAGGTGCTGGCCACGATGGTATCCCTAGCCTTTTTGTAAAACAGTGTGCCAAATCTCTTTCTTTGCCTTTAAAATTAATCTTTGAGAAATCACTTACTGAAGGTCACTGTCCGAATTCCTGGAAAAAAGCTTTAGTTATTCCTATTCATAAAAATGGTAATAGAAACCTTGTTCAGAATTATCGCCCAATATCGATACTGTGTGTATTCGAAAAAGTTTTTGAAAAAATTATTTACAAACAATTATTTGCTTCAGTCAAAAATATTATAAATTTTGAGCAACATGGTTTCTATACCGGAAGATCAGTTGAAACCAACTTAATTGAATTTACAGATTACATTCTTTCATCCATGGACGACATGGTACAAATTGATGCGATTTATACGGACTTCAGTAAGGCTTTCGATAAGATTAATCACGTAATCTTATTATCAAAGTTAGAGACACTAGGTATACATGGTAATTTGCTTTCTTGGTTTAGATCATACCTCAATAATAGACAACAATGTGTTACTCTAAATGGATATCAATCTGAATATTTCCCTGTCACTTCTGGTGTCCCGCAGGGATCCCATCTTGGACCTCTTTTATTTATTATTTTTATAAATGATATTAAAAAATGTTTTCTACATGCTAACTTTAATATGTACGCCGATGATTTGAAAGTTTATATGCGTATTAATTCATTAACTGACTGTTTGGCCCTTCAAGAAGACCTTACCAGGCTTGACTGCTATCTTCATGCTAATGATTTAACTCTTAACTTTGATAAATGTTCATGTATAACATTCTCTAGGAACAGAAATATATATGTTTATAATTACTGTTTTGACGGAAACATTGTAAACCGAGTAAACAATGTGAAGGATTTAGGAGTTATCTTAGATAGCAAATTAATCTTTGATTCACACATTGATCATGTTGTCAAAAAATCATATAAAATGCTTGGATTTATTTTAAGAATTGGGGATAAATTCAAAAACTGTGGTACCTTCATATCTTTATACTATTCTCTTGTTCGTTCACATCTTGAATTTGCCGCTATTTGTTGGTCACCTTTTTATCAGATATACACAAATAGAATTGAAGGAATTCAAAGAAAATTTTTGTACATTTTAAGTAAAAAATTTCCAGATAGCTCTATTGTATTAACATCTCTACAAAAACGTCGAACAATGATGGATCTAACATTTTTATTTAAATTGCTGAACAATATCATTGACAGTCCAGCATTACTAAATAAAATATCATTCAGAATACCGTCATATTCTACCAGATTACGAAATTTATTTACTGTTTCAAGTTGTAGAACTAACTCCGCCGTCAATGCCCCACTTCTTAGAATGATATCTACATTTAATAACTTGTCACTAATGTATAATTCTCCTGACATATTTAACTGTACATTAAGAACATTTAAGTCTTTTGTTTTTAAGCACTGTACTTAACGTTCTTTTTTTCCGTATTTTTCACTCTTTCAATTTAATTTCATTTAACTTTATTTAAATTTATGTACCTATGTATATTAATATGTTTATATGTAATCATTTTGACAATGATGTAGAAATTGTTGTATGTTATTAGTGCTGCACAGTTATTGGGACTTGTCCTGTTGTGCGGCCTTCTTCTTATAAATAAATAAATAAATAAATCAATCTGACAACTGTTAATTTTGAAATCAATTTTCCTTTTTCGTCTATTTTTGCAAGTATTGCAAAAAATAGCTTACTAACCTAAGTGATGTTTAGGAAATCTTGACCCTATTCGGGTCTCGATTTCCCAGTCTACATTATCGACCTAAAAACTGGCACTTACAGTTTATAATACGTAATATACTATTGTGAGTACCAGTAGTAGACACCTTGTAAAATATGACGTATATCTAATGTTTTCCGAATCACGAGTAGGTAAGTAACTTGCACCAGTACACGGTTTACTCATTTGAGGCCACAGATTTTTTGTAACATTAATAATCTACGATATATTCTATTTCTTTCTAACTTATTACTCTATTTCTTCTCCTTTTCTTATTACTACTTTTAAAGTTATAATTATATAAATTAATGTTTTTAACAATCGTTTGTGTTTGTTTATTTAGCGAGATATAACATTTGATAATTTTTGACATTGATAGCCACCAACCTTAAAAAAATTAATTGAACTAGTTTATTTCAGCATTCATTAACGAACTCTGTTCGGTGTTGTAAAAGCTTTGTCGAACATAAAAAAGTGCACAAAACATTTGCAAACCAAACTCCTGTATTATGCCAAACTCGCAAAAATAGAAAATTTACGTTATAGCAGTAACGGAACACGACTAAAATTGTCTCTTAACGTAGTAACTTTTGTTTTATTTAACCGACTTCGTATATCTTATTATTTCCGACATTCTCATGCAGAGCGCGTTTCTTATGACAACTGTATACAGGTGTTTTAAAAATACAGTAAAAAAATTGAAGGGCATATAGTAGTACTGACCAAAATGAGTAGAAAAGCTCAATCAACATGGATCCGATCTTCCATAGTTTCTGAGATTTGAGGCAGTGAAAAATGAGTTTTTACGGGATTTACATCTACTCTCTCGAAAACTATGAGAGTTACGACTTTAATTAAATGAGATTTTTTGTTTACCTTTCAGAGGTAATCTTAGATGTGCTTTTGTTTTTTTTAAAAAAATCAAATAATTTTACTATGTTAAATGTTGTGGCGACCTTGGTCAATATTTAATTTTCAAATAACTTTTTATAGTCTATTTACTGACATATACCTTGTTCCATTTAAGCCATTCAGTATTGCGGAGCATAGGGAATAGTTTTGACCTCTCTAATTGGCTGAAATTAGAGACAAGAGTCAAGTTTATCCAATGTAATTTCGGCTACATCAGATTTGCGCTGTTGCCAGTGCCATCTACTGAATGGTTTAAATGGAACAGAGCATAGACAAAACTTTGTTCGATCACTATCTTTGTCAATTTTTTTTAATCTTCGTTTTCTCGGAAACAGTTAAAGATCAATCCTAGGTTGATTAAGCTTTTTACTTATTTTGGTCAGTACTATATGCCCTTAAATTTTTTATAGTCTTTTTGAAACACCCTGTATATTGTTGATATATACATTCGTAGCGTTTTTTGGTTTCCAAGGCAAGAATACCTTCGAAAACAATTTGTTGGAGTACAATTCCTTTAAGAATGTGACACTGACGTCACGACAACTACGCGAAGTTCATGACTTGTACATGACGTAGGTCTTAATTTCAACTTAAAGGTGCGTCCAGTGGCGTAGGATTAACTGATACGACACTGGACATACCTATTAGTTGAAATTGATCTTCGCGGAGCTGTGCCGTGGCGTCATTCGTAAGATAACTTTACCCTAGACATTATGTCAACGCTGTTTTAATGTTATACTATGGTTTATTTTTATAATCTTTGAATTTGAAAATATGTGTAATAATCGTGTAAATTATTATTAAAAGAAAATGGAGTGTCAAATGAAAGAAAAAAACGGGCATGTCTGAAGCATCCTTTTATTTTAACGGAGGAGTTAAGGCATTGGATGCCTAGAAACATTTGTGCCGTTTATGGAGAGAACACTATTGGGGAAAGTACAGCATGAAAATGGTTTTCTTGTTTCAAGGAGGGCCATTTTGAATTTACGACTACTTCATTTTTAATCCACCGGATTTCTTCAGACGTGGAACTAAAAAAAAAACAGCCAGATTGTTAGGAAGGAATCTTAAACAATAGGTGAATATATTCTTGATTAGTTTATGCATTTTCTTTATTAAAATATTAACAAATTTTGAATTCAATAAAAACGCTACGAACTTATGCATCAACCTGCTATACATATAAAACATATTTTCAAATTTGACGTTTGCGTAGAGATAAAAATAATATTCTTCTTTTTTTATTTACTATTATTAGATGGCAAATGTGCAAGCTGTAAATATTGTAAGTTTCAAGTATTTAATTACGTTCCAGTCCAGGGCAATACCTTGACCAGTTGATGATATCGTTTAATACATGTAGTGCTAGTTTTATTAGCGCATTCCCATCGCCGTCCTAATTACATTGGTAATTAAAGTTTGCTACACTGATTTTGGAGTTTAACTGCACTATTATGAATCGATTATAAAACGATTAATTATGGCACGTTTGATCTCTACTCATCTGTACCGAGTGTCTTTATCTTCAACCATCATTACTTATTTTTACTCTACCGACACCGACCCTAGTAACCTATAAATAATATCTAAGTGAAATGCTTGGTTGAAGCTCGTGCGTACGTGACATTTACAAACAAAAACATATGGGCCTGATCTTCTACTTAAGCAGATATCGATAAATTTTATGTCAAAACCCTAATTGACGTAAAACATTTTTTTCGTTATTTTGAACAGTAATATATAAATTTAATATACTCAAAATCGTACAGTAATGGGTTACTTTATAACATAGGAACCATTATTGCATAGCAACGGGTTTTTGTCAATAAAACATATTTTAACAGAAAGAATTGTTTATTAAACTTATTGTATATATATATATATATATATATATATATATATATATATATATATATATATATATATATATATATATATATATACGGGATGTCCCAGAAGTCGACGATCAAACTAAATGGGGTGATAGAGGAGATCATTTCCAATCAAAATAATATATTGTAATGCAATTGTTGATGGTTCAAAAGTTATTGCAACTTTTGTAGTTTCTCCTAAAAACGACAAGGCGTCCAATAGAATTATTATTATTTTTATTACGAGACGTTTGTTTCTCTTTTTCTTTTTTATTGTATGCACCTGAAGGGTTTTACTTTCTAATAAAATCATTTTCATGAACATGAGTACCTTCTATTAATAATAAAAATTTTGTTTTGTGAAAAAATTTTCTACCGAAAAAAAGCTACTTGATTTTAAAGTGACGCTGACAGAAAAAAATGTCCTAAAAAAAATTAACCAACTATCAGAAGAAGTTGTGTATTTAATGTAGATTTTAACGCGGTATAACACATGGGGATATTCAGAGCAGATTTTCTTAAATATTTTTTTTTCCACAAGAAAGTCATTTTACTTGAAAAATACATTTGAAAAAAATTCTTGAAACATAGATGCTGTGTCAGAAATAAAACAAAAGAAGGTATATGAAGTGACATATCGATAATAACTTAACTGTTTGTGTGTTTTTGATTTATCAGTTCTTCGTTTCTTAAACTTTGTTTTAATTTTTGTGATTTTGCGTATTTTTTGGTTTTTGATACTCCTTTCATTTGGACTTTGTTCTTCTTGGTCTCAAAAATATGTCTTATACCCCTCGAGAATATGCAGAAATGCATTACGTGTACGGGTTTTGTGACGGGAACGCTCGAGCTGCTGCAAGAGAGTATCGGATACGATACCCTAATCGAGAACGCTATCTTGATTATAGGGTATTTCAAAATGTTCATCGGTCTTACTTAGAAGGCGAAATCCCTGGCAATCCGCGAAGAGAAGGAAGACCTGCACTTCAGTGCAATGACGACGATATAATTGAAATGGTGACAGAGAACCCGTCAACAAGTGTTCGTCGTATATCTAGACATTTGGAAATTCCAAAATCTACGGTTCATCGTGTTTTGCAAAAGGGCCAGTTGTATCCATACCATGTGCAGCGCGTGCAAGCACTTTTACCTGCGGACTATGACAAAAGAGTGCAATTTTGTCGGGAAATGCTGCGTCGTCATAGAGAAGACTCCGAATTTTTTAACAAGATTTTGTGGAGCGACGAATCAAACTTTTGTAGAACCGGGATATTTAATATTCACAATTTACATTTTTGGGACTATCTGAACCCTAGAGTTGTTAGAAATGACAACTTTCAACACAAGTTTGGGGTCAACATATGGGCGGGAATAATTGAAGGAAAATTGATTGGTCCATTTGAGCTCCCAGGAAGGCTTAACAGCGAAAATTATCTGCATTTTTTGCAAAATGAGTTACCTTATCTACTTGAAGACGTGACATTGGAGACACGCCGAGATATGTGGCTGCAACAAGATGGAGCTCCTCCTCACTATTCTGTAGATGTGAGACGACACCTTGACACAGAATTTCGGAATCGGTGGATTGGTAGAGGAGGGTTTATCATGTGGCCACTGCGATCACCTGATCTTAACCCCTTAGATTTTTTTCTATGGGGTTATTTTAAAGAAATAGTCTACATGACAGAAAGTCAGAATGAACAAGATTTGCAACAAAAAATAAGAGAGGCTACGAACATTATTAAAAATAATCAACGGGCGTAAAAAGAAATTTTATTCGGCGATGCTTAATGTGCATTAGAAAACATAGTAGAAATTTTGAACACTTTTTGTAAAATTTGAAAACATGAAAAGCTTCATAAACCCTATTTTGTTTTAATGTTGTATAAAAACTATTACAACTATTATTTTGTTTTATTTTTGACACAGCATCTGAGATAATTCTCGAATTTTTCAATTGTATTTTTAACTGAAATACTTTCTTGTAGAAAAAAAAAATATTTAAGAAAATCTGCTCTGAATATCCCCATGTGTTATACCGCGTTAAAATCTACATTAAATACACAACTTCTTCTGATAGTTGGTTAATTTTTTTAGGACATTTTTTTCTGTCAGCGTTACTTTAAAATCAAGTAGCTTTTTTTCGGTAGAAAATTTTTTCACAAAACAATATTTTTATTATTAATAGAAGGTACTCATGTTCATGAAAATGATTTTATTAGAAAGTAGAACCCTTCAGGTGCATACAATAAAAAAGAAAAAGAGACACAAACGTCTCGTAATAAAAATACTAATAATTCTATTGGACGCCTTGCCGTTTTTAGGAGAAACTACAAAAGTTGCAATAACTTTTGAACCATCAACAATTGCATTACAATATATATATAGTTATTTTGATTGGAAATGATCTCCTCTATCACCCCATTTAGTTTGATCGTCGACTTCTGGGACATCCTGTATATATATATATATATATATATAATTATTATTATTATAATTTTTGTTATTATTATTATTATTATTATTATTATTATTATTATTATTATTATTATTATTATTATTATTATTATTATTATTATTATTATTATTATTATTATTATTATTATTATTATTATTATTATTATTATTATTATTATTATTATTATTATTATTATTATTATTATTTGTAAAGATTACAGTTTATGTAATTATAAATCTTTTGTCAGTGATCTCTATGAATGGCCTCCAGCCACAACCAACGCCGTAACGCAAACCCATATTATATCCAACAAAAAGCGAATATTGTGTTAATATTTCTGTTTATTTATTTATTTATTTAACATTTAATTGCTTTTTTAATGAAAAAGTAATTTGCTTTCAAAATTTAAAATATTTTGTAAAACAACAATGACGTAAATATTTTTAAAGCGAGCTTGAGCTTCGCAATAAAATTGATTATTTTATTTGTTTCAGGCATGTTTCCGGTTCATTCGAAAGGACATCTGTTGGTGAGTGACATTTTATTTCTTTGTTTTAATTTTCTTTTCAAGTATAAGGAAATATCAAATTATACGTAAGACATTTTCAATTAAGGTAAGATTATTTATATTGGATTTAAAGTACCTAACTTACAAATTTAAATTTATGAAATTTTACAAACGTAAAAAGGTACCAATATATTCGTATTTCATTCGCGATGTTCATACTTAATATATATTCATATAATCTTTATCACTATATTTTAAATGAAAATTATTAAAGCATCCAAAGGTTTTTCTATACAATTCGTTACAATTGAAGTTATATAACTTTTGGTAATAGCTAGTGATACAAATATTGATTAAAATAATTATAGAATATACAGGGTATATCAAAGAAGGTCTAAAAAAATTAAGGGCATATAATATTGACCAAAATGACTAAAGAAAGCTTAATCAACATAAGTCTGATCAACTGTTTTCGAGAAAAACAAAAAATAAAAGAAAAACTGACAAAGATAGTGATCGCACAAAATTTTGTCTATTTCGGTAAATAGAATATACAGGATGTTATATTTTAATGGACCCAGCAAATATCTCGGTTATTTATTAAGTTGGTAATTTCTTTCATGTAACATGATTTATACAGCAACATGTAAGCTACTTGATGACGGATGTACATTCCTTATACCACTTCCGGTTTATGAGTAATTAATATCTATTTTGAAATTTCAAATGGAACATACTGTATTTTTTTACAAATTTGAAAAGTACATCAAATTTTCTTTATAATCATGTAGAATAATTTATATGTTACATTATTAAAAAGTAAATTGGCGGGCACTTTTTTATGCACCTAATTGGAAAGAGAATAGTGAGCCATGACTGTGTATCTATTATTATTAAATGAAATAATATTTTTTTGTCATAATAATACAGAAAATAAGAACAAGGAACACAAGCCACAGTCATGGCTCACTATTCTCTTTCCAATTAGGTGTATAAAAAAGTGCCCGCCATTTTAATTTTTAATAATGTAACATATGGATTATTTTACATGATTGTAAAGCAAATTTGATGCACTTTTAAAATTTGTAAAAAATATAGTATGTTCCATTTGAAATTTCAAAGTAAATATTAATTACTCATAAACCGGAAGTGGCATTAGGAATGTACATACGTCATTAAGTATCTTACATGTTCCTGTATAAATCATGTTATATGAAAAAAATATATAAGCGAGATATTTGCTGGGTCTATTAAAATATAACACCCTGCATATGAAACATTTTTCACAATTTCTAATAGTTACGAAGTAATTTGATAATTAAATATTGGCCAAGGTCGCCACAACATCTAACTTAGTAAAATTTGTTTTTTTTAACCAAATGCACATCTAATATGATTTCTGAAGGGCAAATAAAGAGTCTCATTTAATCGAAGTTGTAACTCTTATATTTTTCGATATAGCAGAGGTAGACCCCGTAAAAACACATTTTTCGCTGCCTCATAACTCGGAAACTATTGAAGATGGGACCCATGTTAATTAAGCTTTTTTTTACTCATTTTGATCAGTACTATATGCCCTTAATTTTTTACACTTTCTTTGAAACACTCCGTATATGTATGTCGTTTCCAAACTTATTATAAACTTAGATTATCCATTTGTATATTGATTCTGACGAACTGTCAAGTTTGAATCCATAATCGGAGTCACCTTGAAAAAATCGCAGATAAGTGACCTTATAAAAAGCCTAGATTTTTTAAACTCGGTCATTTTATCAAATCTTTGTTGACTTCACGTTATTTTACTATCAAGCCATTTTGTAAAAAAGGCCAACAGTTTATGAAAAATGAAATTAACTAATTGAATAAAATCAAGCTTAAACTTTATGCGTTAATGAAGCAACTGCGCATAAGTTTGTTTTATCATGTCTATGTTTAAAAATGCGCATAAAGTTATGAAACAGATATTATTTTGTGTCGTATGACACGTAACATTGTCATTTCAATTTCACATTTACCAGAATTTTTCAATCAAAAATTCATTATACCCGTACAATATGTACTCGTTATTATCTGCAAACTGCATTTATATCTCTTTGAACTTTGTTAAACAGTTTGATAATAAAAACAATTGAAAAGCATTAGCTATTTTCATTCCAAATGATTCTAGTTCCCAAAGTTAAGGCTATCTCGATATTTGGTAATCGTATTATAAAGAGATAAATATTTTTTTGACTATTTTGTATTGCAGAAGTTACAGAAACAGTACCTACTTATTAAAGATAAATTTATATTCAAGGATATACTGTAATACTTATTTTTTTATTGTTTTGAATTGCAATTAACCGAAACTGACATTTCGAAAATAATGAAATATTCAACAATCTGAATACAAAATATTCAAACGTGATTATCTAAACAAATTAAATTCAGATCCATTTGCAAAATTTGGTATTATATTTTCAAGTTTTATTGGAGAACGCTTTGGCAGGAATCTTTTTCTTCTCCTGTATATATTTACTTACATTAAATCAAAATTCTGTTACGCTCGATTTGTCGTCCTCGATAAAATTTGACAAGTTTACGCATTACTCGTTGAGATATTGCGTCATATTTTTTTGTTCGCGAATATATTCTCCGAAAAGTTTTTTAAATTTTAAAATTATAAGCGTGGGAGTTACATATTTCATATAGTTTGGCTTGTTCGAATAACTTCAATTTATAATTTACGGTAACGCCGGTGGTAGATAATTTTGAGTTGAGAATTGTTTGTATATAATGTATTTTGGTATTTTAACCTCTGAGTTATATCCCTAGGCTGGCTTACACACACAATGCCTATAAATTTTTTTTTTGCTTTTACATTGTTACGATGTTCCTTACTTAGACGCCATGTGTTGCCCGCCATTGCAAGCCCTTATTACAACCTACAGGCCAGATAGTTATGTGGTTACCATGTTAATTGTAATTGCCAACTTTGAGAGGCAACGGGAGTAGGTAGCGATGAGGCCAGTCGAGAAAAATTTCTCGAAAAATTTCCGACCTGACTTAGATTTTAAACCATGGCCTCTGAGTCCACAGGCTACCACTGTGTTATCTCGCCATTTAAATTGAGAATTAAGTACGGGTATTTAATTAAATATATTGATACTCACATTTTAATAGTTGTTTGAGGTAAGGACAGTAAGTGCTTCCTACCGGTTGAGACGATATCGAGATCTTTAATATATCTGATATTGATAGAAAACACCTTATTGCAATACTTATTATGGTTATTGCACGATCAACGCAATAACAAAAATGAAATTTAAAAGACTTTGAATATTATTTTGACGTGATAAATTATTTTAGTCACATTATTCAAGCAAGGTTTGATCGTTGTCATTGTTTTTTTTTTATTATTATTTACTTACCGCCTCGCATCTTTATAGGTAAGAAATCACAATCACTTACCGATCAGTAATTTGTTTTAAAAAATATACTGCCTTGGAAACCCAATCGGTAAATGGATAGGTTAATTAATATAAAATAATTGTTATTTAATTACCCAGTGTATTAATGAGGGCAATTAATTGTTGACACAATTAATCGCCAATTAACACACATGTTAATTACAATATTTTTTCGTTTACCGTATCATACTTAAACGAAAAATCTAATTTTATTCCACGACAAAAGTTTTTGGGTTACTAACGGTTGTCCGAACAGAAGTAGCGTATACATAATCATATGGTACTATTTCGGCACTATATACTAGAAATTGTCCTCAGTTTGAAAATATTTAAAGGGATGTTCCAAATAATTCATTGGCTTCGAATTCGTGCCGAATTATACGAACATCGACCTTTCAAACGGTGGAGATATTTATATCTCCATCCTTCAACAGAATGGAAGTTAGGAAGGCGCAGTAAAATGAAAAATAATAAATTTTGATTTGTTTTGAAATTTGTATAGAAAAACAATTATTTTATTTAATTTAATACAAGACACAACGCTCCCCCATGATTGCGTCCTAAATACACCTTCTCTCAACTAGCAAATAGCACAAATATTCTTATAGGCGATGTGCACATTTTGAGCGTCAGCGCCTCTAACGGCTACTTTGGCATCTTTGGGTACCTAATAAATTTAGACATTTTGAGAAAGTGATACAATTTACAATTTTATTTTGAGTTTTTGCTGTTGTATATGAATATTATACGTCATAGTATGTTGAAATGAATAAAGAAATTATTTAAAATGTTATATGTGAATCAATAAAAAAGTCAAAATACCAGCGAAGGTAGTGTGACAGAAGATATAATTTTTCTCATAATATATGTGATTTCTGTAAACCATTTTATTATAATTAGTTTTATATTATAATTTATAATATTAGTTAATTATTATAAAATGCAGAATACATGGAAATTGCGATTAAAGAATTGGAAAACTTGGATGATTGGAAAGAAGAAAGTTGCTGCATATCACGATATCAGTGGATGATGTTAGATGGTGTAGTTGTTCTCCGTGTTGTGGTTGTGATAATCCGTATTCAAATTCATATTGTCCAGAACGTTTTGGTTTGTCGATGTTTTGGTACTTAACCTTCTTTTTATCTTTTAATAAACATAATAATGTCGGTGTTTGCTTTTAGATTTCAGGTTTTAAGCATAGAATATTTAAACCATAAACTTTCTATTAGGACTTTTCTTGCAATTTTGGGGATATATAATATATTCCAATAGAACTGATTCCGAATAGCGCGTTACCTGCTTCGGCATCAGTTTCTTAAAGACTTCTACTTTTTTCTTAAAGCAAAGTTAGGGAGGAAATATTGCACTGTCTACCACTTCTGGCGAGGTCAATGTAATATTATCGATGTCCATAGTTGGTAACAAATTACAAATGATTTTTATTTTAGGTTAGTAAAATTTTACGTCAGAAAATCAATAAGTTTTGACCGTTTTGGCATAAATTGTTTTCAAAGAGTGCGTTCAGTTTACGTAACGCCATATAGCATAAGTGGTTTTTTATATTATTTGAAGAATATTATTGTTTCAAATTCATTTTAAAGATATGTTATGTAAATATACTTAGCCACCAAGACTCAAAATCGTGTCTTTTTATTCTGATTAACATTTTGCTAGAACTTAGCGTTAGCAACATAAGCTATGTTTCACGTGGTGAACCCACCTAATAAATCGTTTATTAATAAAAAATCATGCATTCATGAATATTTTTTTATACATTAACATAACCTATTAATAAACGGTCAACGGAAAAATAATATTAAACCATCTCTTCATACGAGCGGGTATTGATATCCCGGCCATATGAAACAGAAACCAGTTGCCATAGCAATAATCAATGACTTATTAGAAATGTTGAAGCATTGCTGTGCATTAAGTAATCATGTTGATTGTAAATGAAAAAATCAATGAATTGGAGTACTGAGCAGTTATTAAGTAGCTGTATTTAAATGAGTTACGGAGTGAACAGATTTACAAAGGTATATGATCAATACACTTGGCGATCAATGCCCTTTATATGCGAATGCGAAAAATTGTATTTCATGCTCCAAATGAGATAAATTTTCCGCTGAAAATGAGAAGAGACTGGGAAGACCGATTTCTTTGTCTATTCCCAAAAATATTCATGTTCACGAGATACAAAATTATATTATCAGACCGTCGAACTGGATGTATAGATTACGTCGATTTGGATATAATAAATTCTGCAAAAAAAATCCCCAAGCCAGCAATCGTTATAGTTTCAGTTCCGCTGCTAGTTTTCGTACAGTACACATCATTTATGAAATCTCTTTTCAATTCTAATTGCTGACTCATCATTAGAAAAACCATAATGATTGTATATTTATTCTATTTTTTTTTAATCATGATTAAGGTACAATAAAGAAACCGAAACGTCGATGAAAAAGAAAAATTAAATTTATTTAATCCCTGGATCGACATCATGAAAAAAAAATAATTTATTTGCATTTAAAAAATTAATTAAGTATAGCTAGTAATATTTAATTATACTCTTATAACAGAAGCTATAGTTTTCGTTTTTTCCTTGCAGAATATTTATATTTGGATAAAAATCTTTATTGCATTCTTCCAGTGGAGTAGCGGTAGCGCTGTCGCTTCACGCTCCAAGGGTCCTGGGTTCGAATCCCGGATAAGGAATGGCTGTTGTGTGTGTGTATCATTTCATCTTTATCAACGATCAATTCTACTTAGAAAAGTTATAAAGGAAATTGAGAAAACTCATCCTCATAATATATATCACCGCTTATATACGAATGTATTACAAAGTGCGTAACAATAAATAAAATAATTGTATTCTTCCAGTGCTTCTAACGCAATTTTCGGTTTATTTTAATATTTTGCCATTTGTATTTCCAGGTATTAAATTCTGCTTCAATTAAGAAATTGTTACAATTAATTAGATCAATTTCATAAAAATCAATAGCACACTTTATATTCAACAATGTTTTATTTACTACATTATAGGGACTTAACTTTTGTCCAAAAATAGCTCATGAAGGGAAGATAATAAATCGTTATATTTTTATATTAGTAATAACGATAAATATAAAATAATTTAAAAAAGTAAAAATATTTCGGTGGGGGAGGGAGGCTGGGCATCTACCCCCCCCCCTTATATACACCACTGATTATTCTACATTAACAACTTTGCGAGAAAAAAGAGATGGAATGTTAACTAAAAGTTTCTTTTTTCCAAGACACAAGTCGCACATTACCTTCAGTACAATTCATGATCTAGGGTTCAAATTTCTTTAACACCTTCCTTATTTACTAGATCTGATGCCCTCAGACTATTATCTCTTCCTTACGTTTTCTGATTTTCTTTATTCTTTTTCAGCATCACTCCTTATGTTATTTGAATAATAAAAAAATAGTTTTATCGCCATAGATACCAAAACAAGCCACACCTGCAAAGTCATCTTAATTTTAACAAATTCATATTTAAACTTTTCAATTTGTTTAAGTATAAGTGAAAAAATAAAATGTTGTACGGACATCGGAATTATTTTATGTTTGTAGCCCACCATTATGAACTTATCCGCCCTCCAGAAGGCATAAACATCTTCATAATGCCCTTGATACATAATTACCTATTTTGATACTCAGTACTATTTTGGTCGTCATTTAAATTGATCCCTTATAGTACTTCATGTATATTATTCCAAAAGAGTCTAAATTATATTCTTTAATCCCAACGATGACATTTAATAATTTCATGAGGGATTAAAAGGCACTTTAGACTTGTGATATATACGCTGTTTTTGTACTCTCCATTAATTTAAAAGTAGAACGCTGGGAAAAAAGTAAAACCTTGTGATTTTTATAAATTGACCTCTTAATTTTTAGTAAATTGACTATAGTAATGGTATTAAGTTTTATATTACAGTTTGCACTATAAATTTAAGGTTCCATGTAATAGTATTTTGAGAATGTTAATGTGTCTGCAAATATTGATGTGCATAATCACAATCCAATGAAATGATAACTAATTATTAGCAACATACGAATTTAAAATATATTGGTTTGACATTTGGTTTAATTAGCTAGTTTGATTTTTCACCGCCGAGAGAAGAAATCGATATTTCTGGTCAAAATTATGACAAAATTTTGCCCCTCGGGAAAAAATTGACAAAAATAAACCCAGATTTTACTGTTTATAACAGTTTCAATAATTCATCGTGGCACCGAAAGAAATAAATTTACGATGATTTTTAAATCATTTTTGTCAACGCTTTTCTACAAATTTTCATTTTTCAATCACTACTTTGATTCTGTTAAAGATACGATAATGCGGTTTGAAACTTTTTAGCACGTAATTCTTTTTCATGTCGTAAAATTTAAACATAATTAAGGGCCGGTTGTTCCATCTATTATTAACATTCGGTTAAAATTTATTCTATTGATAACCTCAATTTGCGTTGTATTTGTCTACAATTTTTGTTTTTATGAATAAAGTTATATGTATCTCCGATATTATGGCAATTGTTGATAGCTTTACGATTTTATGCAACAGGGTGTATTGCAATATCTGTAGGTGATTTTCGAGGTATTCATAAATCAACCGCATGTAGAATAGCACAACGTGTTTGTTGTTTTTTTTAAAAATTACTATAATTAGAATATTTTTTTAATTAATTCCATACGTTGTTTCTTTCTTTCCAAAAGACGGAATCTGCCTTACTGTACTCAATTATATATTTTTTGTATTTGAGACTAATTTAATTAGATTATTTCCGCGGTGGTAAAATTAACTGCTCATTCTCTCTTTCTATTATTTTCACTAATTTTTGCAAATTCTATTGACACTTCATCTAAATGTTCAAACTACTACTGCACAGTGCACAAAAACACAGAAAAGCGAAAAAATAACAAAACTTCTATTAAAATTGTGACCAAGTTGCCAGTTTTTAAACACTAACTCTATCCTAACACAAGCTACCTGCCAGTTAGATATCCGGAGCATAAAAAATCATGGAGCAACTCAAAATTCTTATTCTCTCTCTATTTAGTCGATAGTAAACTGTTACGTTATCTGAACTTGGAACAACCGAGCCTAAAACAAGTTAGATCAAGTATTAAATACGTAATATTGTATATTTTTTGAGTAATTTAAATTTCTTTCATAAATGGTTAAATATTTTTTAACCTAACTCCTTGACAGTTCTTCCTAGGTAAAAATTGTAACAATAATTTTTTGTGTAAAAAATGTTGAACTTTAATTTTGTATTCTTCTAATATTTTGATACGCGCAATTGTTTTTGAGAAATGGCAAAAAACTAAAAATGCCGCTATTTTTACCAATTTGCGGAAGGTTTCCATGGTCCGATTTCTGGGAACTTTTGATATTCGATATTTTTCTAAACATTATTCCGTTTAAAAGCTTTTGTTGCAATTTCTTTGGGGTAGAGGGTCTTTTTTCAATAATTGTCTGGACTATATTGTCAGAGATGACAGAAGAATTTGTCTTAAACTTTTAATTCTTAAAAATTTAGATTTTTGTGATCTTTATACTCCAGGTGGTGAAAAAAAAATTATACACCTCCTGAGAATTCTGTATTTTCCTTTGTGCTTTATAGCCCTTTAACTGCGCTGTCAGGCTTAAATTTCACCTCGAGAAAAGTTATAGTTATCTTGGATCTAAAAATGTGTGATTTTGGTCGATTTGTTGTTAACATGACACTTTAAAAACAAAAAACTGAAACCACCCTTTTACCGTGATTAATGCAATAATTTTATTTATAATTTTGTTAAATATTTCGTGCAGGTGTTATAAAACATTGTATTATTTTTATGATGAAATTTTGTAAACTAATATTCGTATATATCTTGCTTTATGATTCATGATGTGTGTAATAAATAGGTCCACATTACATCTACTGCATGCAGAAGGGCGTGATGATATGTATATTAATATAATTAATGACAACGGAGTTTACTAAATATTAAATTTAAATACCATTTATATTAGTGAAAATTAAATATTTACATAACCATCAAAGTTTTATTTGCCAATTTCCAACCAATGATAATTTAATATTTATGAAACATGTCGTAAAATTCTGATCCGGTACTTGAAAACTGGTGGCAGCGGCTCGTAAAACAGCCACAAATATTGAATAATCTCCCCTGGCCCTCTCCTAACTTCCAGGGCCGTATTATTGAATTAATCGCTACTTTTTAAGTAACTTAACCCTGTTGCAGGGTGTGCAGATTATAACAACGGCACGCAAAAGTTTTTCATGAAAAATGTATACGTTGTAAAAACAAAATCTAATTACTGAAATTCTTAACGCAAGAAGTCGGAAAGAAAGTTGCGTAATTTGATTTTTTGTTTCAAGTCGCAAATGAACAAAATGAAATTGAATTTTTTTGTCACAGAATAAGGGAGACTTTTTTTTGTTATTATTCACTTATAGTTGAATTTTTAATGTGATCAGCTTTTCTACCTCGTTTAAATATTGAGCTAACCTCTAATTAAAACAATTCAAATTTAGAACATTCTGAATTTTTAATATTTTTCATAATGAATGAACATTCTATGAATTCAATCTGGACTAAATTTAAACTGAATATTTCATTAAAATTTCAAAGAAAGAATTACAAAATGAGAAAAAGCAGAGATATTTATAAAAAAAAAATTTTATATGGTGACTGTATAATATACACATTTTTAATCTGAAAAGAAATAAACAAATATTTAATAGTTTCTATATAATTTAAAATATTTAAAATTTTAGTACAACAAATGAATTTACTGCTGTTTGTTAGTTTATATACTTATCTTATCCATAAGTCGTAGCCAGATTGTAAAATCCGTCTTTTTATAAAACGCGTAGACATTTTATAAAATGGGATCTGATTGTCAAATCTTCGTTTACAGCATTATTTTCATCTAGTCGTTTTTATAACACAATAAACAGCTTACTTAGCTTGTATATATCCCTAAATATAGCTTTACATAATGTAACCTCACTTATAAAACTTGGCCCAAGTTTTGCAATCGTAGGTCATGTTAAGAGAGATGTATTTAAAAATAACCAGCGAAAATATCCAACTATTAATTTAACCACAGTGACTCATCTAGAATAAAATAAGAGCTATTATTATATATATATATATATATATATATATATATATATATATATATATATATATATATATATATATATATATATATATATATATATATATATATATATATTATTGTATACGTGGTTTTCCATGATTTTGATTATGATGAGTGTTGTTTTTCCTGTCATAATATATTGATGTACAAATGTCATTAATTAAAGTATTTTCATTCATTTGTATTTTCCATCATTTACAATAAATGGTTATGGGTCCACATCTACGCAGAGTAAACGAGTTCTTCGTAAGGTAGAAGAAGTGAATCTGTTTCGCTAATTAAAATCATTATCCGCAAAACTAGTTCCCACAAGTGTGTGAACACAGTTTCGTATCGCGTACATTCTTTGCACAGACTAAAAGAATTTCTGACAGAATTGATGTTGGTAATGTCAATTAGTTTGACGAAAATAATTACCATCAGTGGAAATTTCAAATGAAATGTGCACTTCGGGCCAAAGGTATACTAGGCATCGCAAATGGAACAGTAGCTAAACAAGAAACCGATGGGGAACCTTTAAATGCATGAAACAAAAATGACGCAGTAGCAATGTGCACATTAACTTCAGCCATGGATTTAAGTCAGATAACACTCGTTGAAAATTGTGAGACTGCAAAAGAAATATTTAGCAAATTAGATGCTATATATGAACAAAAGCCTGAAACTAATAAAATGATCCTGCACGAAGACTCCATCAATACAAGATGGACTTAAATGATTCAATGGCTCATCATATTTCAAAAGTTGAGAATTTAGCAAGACATATAAAAAAATCAGGTGACAATTTAAGCGAAATTGCTGTAATGATCAAAATACTGGGAAGTTTGTCTGCAAAATATAGGAATTTTATACAAGCTTGAGCTGTCGGTAGCTGAAGACAAATAGACAATTATTAATTTGACAGCTCGATTGTTAGATGAAGAAGCAAGTTTAGATTTAGTGGAACAAAATGAAAATGCATTAGTGGCTAATGTTAAATCTATTAAATCAAAACACAAAAATCTTGATTTCAAACAATCCAATGCTGATAAATGAGTCTATAAAAATCATTTGGGCGGGAAAGAAATCCTACTTGCACTTTATGTCGATGATGGCCTAATCATGGCAGAAGACAAAGAAACGCTGGATGAAATACTGAAGTTGCTTCAAGCAAATTTTTAAGCAGGAATCTGTGAGCCAGATTGCTTTGTGGGCCTCCAAATTATTCGAGACAAAATGAGAGGACTCATTTTCATCCATCAAAAATAATACATTCAACTCCTGGTAAGAAAATTCAAATTAGAAGATGCAAAGCCAACCAGTATACCAGTTGATAATAATTCAAGGCTAATAGGATCAACTGAAAGTAAGTCCATTAATTTCCCATACAGAGAAGCAATCGATGGACGAATGTTTATAGCAGTGGTCAGTAGACCCGATGTAGCCTTTGCTGTCAACTACGTCAGCAGATTTGTTACAACATGTCTGTGACGTCACCAGAACTATATCCTTGAGTTAGAATCCCTCCGACCGACAATATGTGATTTGTCGTTGACAATAAAAATACAGGCACTTTTATTTATCACGTATGAATGCCATAAGCTAGCCATTTGTACATCTTAAATAAATGTAGCACCGGCTGATATCTAACCGACAATGATAAAAAACTGTTGAAAAAGGAAACGGAGACAGTTGCATTCAAATATTAAATAGATTAGACACATATTTACCAAAGAAGTTTAAAAAAAAATTTTTTTGTCCACAATTAGATATTTGTTGTTACTTTACTTAAATATTCCATTTTGTAGACATAACGGGTATATAAAATATTCCACAACGAAATAAGTATTTCAGCAGTACCGAGTTTTGCGGTCATAAGTTTTATGCATTAGGTTAGATTATGTTAAGGTATGTTTAGAAAAGTCAGAACGCCACTTCTTAATTATTGGATGTAAAAATGAAAAGGATTTTTTTTCTTAATGATGTAAATATAAACTCTTTTAAACAATCAATCACTCGGCTATTTTTCAGATGACAGATGCTGTCCGAGCCAGTAAGTAACCACAGACGCTTTCGCTCTTATTAAAGATTTACAGGTGAATATAAAAACTTCTGAATTCTATTCCTCAACCTATCTACGTAAGGGATTAGTCATCTATCTTGTAGGAGCAGCATATGAATAAGCGAGTGGCTGTTTCATATGCTGAAATTTTATAAAACATGACAAGTGCTTTTTTAATTCTTTATTAGACATTGTTTCACCGAGAGTTTGCTATTGTACTTTTACTTTGTTATAAATTCTTTTGAAATGTCTTTATTTTTTATTTGATTTTATTTTATACAGTATATACAAAATATAGTGTAGTATAAGTACAAAATCGTACAAATGCTTGCCTTATAAATTTCCGGTCGCATAAAAGTTTTACATTACGTATAAATGCTTCCATATTAGTTTCATTGCACAAATGCTGGCCTACAAATTTCCTAGAATCCTTTGTAGAATAGTAGGTAATATTAAATGATTTTTAATATGAAGTTTTCTTAAAGTAATTTCATTATAAATATCAAATATTTCTTTTATATTTTATTAATTTCGAAATAGGAAAAATATTACATTAAACTAGAAACTTTTAATTCGAAGAAATTAATATACTTGTGCACGCTTTTGTATTTATTTCAGTTAGTTAGGTAATTTATCACTTTTTACTCTTACTGCATAAATGAATATTTATATGAATTTTTACCTTCCGTCACCTTTAGATAAGGAAGGTATTGTCTTTGGTCAAAAAATTCGATGATGAGTTTTTAATCAATAAGTACGTTTTAGAGTCCCTATAATACGAATTTACTATTTTTACGATGATGTCTGTATGTATGTGTGTGTGGATGTGTGTGTGTGTGTGTGTGTGTGTGTGTGTGTGTGTGTGTGTGTGTGTGTGTGTGTGTAACAAAATTTTCGTCTGCGATAACTCTAATACTACAATTGCAAAATATATAATTTTTTCGTATTCTTCTTCGTTGCATCCATATGAAGAGCTGATTAGATTTTGGTTAACCGGAAGTACCTTCATTTGAAGACATTAACAGTTTTTCTTCAAAAAACTATGTTAAATATCATTTTTTCACATTTAATGTTATTATAAATTTAAAGAATATTTCCTCTATACGATTTGACTGCATTTTATACTTAACATTAAATAAATAAAGAGTTAAAAAATTATAAAGAAATTAAATTTCATAAAGCACCCATAGTTATGGAAGCAGCTACTATATTAAGATAATTCTGATTGAAAGATATCAGTGTCAAGTGAAATTGACATAATGTGTTTTTCTTATAATTATACTGGAAATATAGGATTATTTGCTAGAAATTTTTTGTATGGAATTTGAATAAAATACATGCAACTGCTGGAAGTTAATGTACAAGAAATAGAATCTTTAGCAAGGAACTTTCTGTATGAAATTTGTGCAAAATACATAGAACTGACGGAAGGTAATGTGCTTGCCACATCAGATTTTTTTCTTGTTAGTAGAGGAATCCTATTTATCATTATTTCGTTAAAATTGCCTGGAAGACGAACTTCTTTCGTTAACAAGAGATTAGGTAAGTTATAGTAACTCTTTTTATGACTTTCCTTACAAGACTTTATAAAATAATTATGTCGTAGATTTCAGTTTAATTACTTCCAAAGTCTTTTCATCTTAATCCTTCAATCCTTGTCTTGTACAAGATAATGAAAAAACTTATTAAAAATATCTATAGGATAACTATCCTCCATCAAGCCAATAACCATAGTAATCTTGTTTGAGCGAACTTGTTTAAACCAGTTAACGAGCCAGTAAACTTGAAATAACTAGTTGTAGTGCAAACTTAGCCATGTAAACGTGGCGGTCGCATCAACAAACTATTGCGATGGCGACGATGCTAGGTGACTCTCCATTCTGTGGAACGGAACGGGTCTGCAAACAACGTGCTCTACCAACGACTCAACTTCCACTAAAAATAAATTAACTTGTTATAAGTAGATACAGCTCGTAAAACTAAAACTTACTACCGATGGAAACATAACACTGAGATGTACAGCACACTGTGATAAAGGATTACTTGGAAATTGAAAAATTTTCTAGAAGAGTTTTAAAACGTTCAGCAATTTATTGTCACGACAAACGCAGTATATAATAAAAACTAATAACATATATGATGTAGTTTAACGTTTGACTTTTACAATTTATTTATTTCTGTTAAATAATATCCTTCTTGATAACATGAAGTCACGCTATTCTTTTTAAAATTGATTGGCACATTTACAATCATTTGACATAAATATATCCCTTCAGATTGGGAAATTTTGTTCTGCCTTCGTTCACATATCTATACACACGGTTTGGCAAAAAATAACGAGAATTTTCATTTCTTTCAAAAAGTAATAATTTGTTCATCAATATTAATATTACCCTTTATTAAAGTATTCCATATTAATAGATATAATGCACTTATACCAACCTTTTACAATCTTCAAAACACATGTGGAATACATTTGTAGTAGGGCCTTCAACTCCGTCAGCGATTTTGCAGTTATCTCCTCAATTATCGCACATCGTTGACCTTTCAATATCCTCTTCTTGGGAAAGAGGAAAAAGTCACAGAGAGCAATGTCTGGTGAGGGTGATGCACAGCTAGGTGAGACAGATTGGGAAATGGTTAACTGGCGATATTTAATTGGATTAATTGGGCGACGGTTACCTGAGTGATAGAAACTTATAATATTTGTACGCTTAGCAGGCATATATTTTGGCGGTTTATTTTTGCAACAGGAAATAGCTATGAATGGCGCTTTTATTTGGTAACATAACCTAATCTAATGTACAATTTTGTAACTTTACACATCTATTATTTTATCTCCCAGTTGTCCGTGCCAATTAATTAATTATCGACCAGTTGACTATCCAATTAACCTTGTCAAAGTATTTCTCGAGCAGTATACTATGAGTCAAAACGTTGCCGTAGTGCAAAATCTATGAGTTGTTTGGGCACAATTCTCTTCGCATGAGCCGTATGATATAGCAACTCTTCCAGGTACCGCCTTCAAAGTGATTTCGTTATTACTAAGCACTATACGAGTATTATATTAGCGGTTGATGTGCTAAGACGGCCGGTTCTCCGTTATTATGGCAATTCAAAAATTCTCGTTACTATTTGCCAAAACCTCGTAATAATTCAATTATTCATAGTTGCAAACATTCTTTCTTTTAACATACGAGTATTACTAAATTTACAATACAACACGATGAACAAATATGCTCTGGCTGAACATTCCAATACACTAAAAACACACTTTCCAAACATTCATGCACGAACTGATATACAAGGATTAAATGTGTATATTTTGGTGTATAGGAAAAGTTTAAAAAGGAAAATGCAAATTTCAGGAAAAATTAAGAGAAAATTAAATTCTTTACATTTAATTTAAAATTCTATAGCAATTCTACACAATCAATGGTGCACAAACTACCAATAGAAGTCCGTACCAATGTTGTTACCAAAGAAACCTTCCGCAAGTTATTTCCGGTTATTTTCGGATGTATCCTGTGTAAAAGTGTAAAGAACCAATATATATATATATATATATATATATATATATATATATATATATATATATATATATATATATATATATATATATATATTGTGACACAAGAGAACAACGGCTACTTACCGTATCACACAAAAGTTGATGCTTCGGAGCTCACGGGTTGTAGCGGTGGCAAAGGTCGGGGTTCGATTAATAAGTTTGTGGTTGATAGTAGCCCAACTTACAAAAGTGACTCAGGCCAATGCCTGTGCAAAAGTTTGAAATACCACAAAGTTATTTTTCGGGCGCCAACACCTTGAAAAAGGGTAAGCCTCGAGAGGTGTACTCGAGAAAGGAACACAAAACAAATAAAATGAAATGTTTAATTTTGAAAAGTTACACAACAAAAGAATTTTGTAACAAGAGAAAAATAAATTCAAAGTTTAACGTAGAAATAGAAAAAAAATACTAACACTCCGTCGGCGGTACAGGACGTCTCTAGCTACTGCTGGGGATCACTATGTTGGAGGACTTGTCCCTTGACCCAACCTGTTCTGGGTGACTGTATCACGAAGAAAAACCTCCGGGTACGAGCAGCAGCGGACTGGTGGTAGACCTCGAGCGCTGGTTCGTTGAAAGGTTGTTTACACCCTGCAGTAGTGTTCGTCTGCTCTACCGGTATAGGTAAGTACTGCGAGGTACAGTAGCAGGCCCTGGTGGATCGCTGGCGGAGCTGGTGTCCGACTCCTTGAATCACCTCCCTCAGGGTGGCAGGTCTAGGCCAAGAGACAGTCGCAACCAACACAGCCGCTACTTTCCCTACAAAAAAAATAATCTCCGCAATACTACGTACTTAGGGAGTAACACCAGAAACCAGAAGGGTTTGGATACTGTACAAAGGATCATACAAAAATAAAATCGACTCCTGCACTACGTCCGGAAATTACAAAGAGAGAATTTTACAAAAAAATTTAAATATGACCTTGAATTTAACAAAAAAAATCTTTAAATTTCTGAAAGAAAGTTAAGTGAATGAATGAAAATACAGCACAAGGACAAAACGTCACGATACTAGGAAAGAGCTCAGGGTGACTGCAGTCCAAAAGAAAATTTAATTATAGCGCAACTACAAAAAAAAAATACCCAAAAAATTTAAATTGGTAATACCAAAAAATTTAACAAACCGGCGCTAAACTAAATTTAAAATCCTGGAGGACTAATCTCTCACGCGGCGGGTAGCAAATCAACAAAATAACTAACACCCAAAATTTGGATTTGCCAACTACAAAAAAAATGGCGCGGAGAAAAAATCCGGTTTCCTAAACGAAAACAAGTTCCAACCGTGATCCAGCAGGATTAAACAAAAATGGCCGCAACACCCACCACTCACTCACGCACACATACGCAGGATAAGGGTAGGATGGTGAAGGGAGGAAAGTTAAGCAGAACTACTATATAAAAATTAACAATATGAAGGGGTTCGATGACCCGGGGGAAAACTGGAGCTATAAGGTTGATAGCTCGGGCCACGTTAAGCAGAATTACTAGATAAAAGTACAAAAAAAGTCATAAAAATTTTGTCCAAAAAAAATTACTAAATCCAAAAGAAAATCTATAAGAATTTTGAAGATTCAGTGGCATGGTGGTGAGAGATATGAGTTCGTAAACTCAGCTTAAATCAAAACTACGAAACTTTAATAATTGTAATAAATTTAAAAATAACATATTCAATACTCTGGGTAAAAGAACCCAACTGTTAATGGTAGTTATTCGATACAAATGCACTGCCCTCGGCTGCATAAGGCAACACGTGGGAGGTACAAACAAGGAAACTTTACCAAATCTAGATCATCCAAATAACCAAAAAAAATTGAATAAAGTTCGAGTAACTCACCACTAGCAGCCGTAGCAGGTCCTCAACCCAAACGTGAAACAAGAGAAATTTGGAAAACTAAAAGAGAAATCACGTCTCGCACCACGATGCACTGAAACTGTAGGCCTCACTACCTGCCAAAAATAAAAGTCTAAAAGTACAAGCTCGAAGAGGAGAGCGAGAGAAGTGAAATGCCGGTGCATTCCTCTTATATGCAAATAATTACAGCGCCTCTACTGCCAAATATGCGAAAACTAAATACGGCGGAAATAACTTTTCAAACTTTTGGCGTAAGTTCGTGATAAGTCACTATTCGATTTTAAAAGACTAATAAGCAGTAATAAGAACTGAATTAAAATTCAAATGGGGCAAACTTTTTGAACAAAAAAAATAAAATATTTAAAGTGTTTCACTGACATTGCCGCGTGAAGCTAGCAGAGTTAAAACAATAATTGTTAAGAGGTGTACCATCTCAATAAAATTGTGGCTCAAAGATTTTTATTTATTCAATAAGAAATTTTTTGTAAGAAAACGAACCAGTGACGTTGCAAAACGTCACACAGCCTCTCTCCCTCCAAAAAAAATTTTTGACCCAAAAAAAATATTTTTTTTTTCAAACTAAATTTTCTAGTCCGCTACAGTTTCATCATTTTCCTCCGCGGGGGCAGGCTTAAGATCAGAGATATGCCACACGCCTAAATCATTACCTGACATGTCTTGGAGACGATAAGAAGTTTTAGAGACCTTTTTAGTAACTAAACATTCTATATAACGAGGAGCTAGTTTAGAAGAAAATCCACGAGCGCCGTCGGAGAGGACATAATGTTTTTTCCAAACAGTTTCGCCTTCAAAAAATTCTAAAGGACGTCTTCGTAAATTATAATACCGGGCGTTACGTTCATAAGCCGCATGAATTCGCGTTTGCACTACTTGGAATAATTCGGTAAGTGATGACAAATGGTTGGCGTAAGTAGCTTGAGCATCGGAACAAACATTGTCAGGAAGGGGGTGGTAAAATTTACCCGATAAAGGGACATGTCGTCCGAAGTTCAAAAACGCAGGACTGAAGCCTGTGACTTCATGGACAGCAGTGCGAATGGCTTGTGCAATGGCAGGGAGATTTTCATCCCTTTTTTGGTGATTTTCTTTAAGATAAGAACGATTGGCTGTTTTAACCGTGCGCTTAGTACGCTCAACAAAATTTACTTGAGGGTGGAATTTAGCATTATACCAAAGTTTGGGTATGGAATATTTTTTCACTAACTGAGTGAACTTGTCATTAGTAAATTGGGTTCCGTTGTCACATAAAATTATTTGGGGAACTCCAAATAAAAGAAAAACATTTTCTTCCAAAAGCTTACATATTTGTGGGGCAGTGGCTTGACGAATAGGGAATAAAAGAGGAAATTTAGTAAACCAATCAGTGATGGCAAAAATATATTGGTGTCCCTTTGAGGAGGAAGGTAAAGGGCCCATCAGATATAACGAAATACATTGCCAGGGAAACTTAATTAGTTTTTCTTGGCCCATAAGACCTGGGGGCGGTAATTGGGGGACCTTTTGAGCTAGGCAAACTTTGCAGTGTTGAACATAGTGTAAGATAGAAGCGCGCATACGTGGCCAATAATAGAGTTCATTAACTCGACGATACGTTTTAAAAATACCGAGGTGAGCGGCAGTGGGGTCATCATGGCACTCCTCCAGGACAGTTTTCCTGTGATGTCGAGGAACGACCAGCTTCCAGGGCGATAAGTTGCTAGGATGGTCATGGGGAAACTGTGCTGGGTGGCTAAGTATACTAGTACGCAGATTATTGTACCAACGGTCTTTGAGTCATTCCACTCGTCAGTGTTAAGGGCTGCTACTTCTAGGGGAGCACGAGAGAGAGCATCGGGCACTGAATTAAGTTTACCAGGACGATGTTCGATTACGAAGTTGAATTGCTGTAGTTTTACAGCCCAACGAGCTAATTTACCAGTGGGGTCAGACATTCTCATTAGCCACAGAAGGGAATAGTGATCGGTTATCACTGTGAAAGGTAGACCTTCGAGGTAAAGACGAAATTTTTCTATGGAAAAAACAACAGCTAAGCACTCGCGTTCAGTGACCGAATAATTTCGCTCGGCTTTGTTTAAAGTACGACTTATAAAAGCGATGGGGTGTTCCTCGTTATCGGAGCCAACTTGAGTAAGCACGGCACCCACACCATAGTTGGAGGCATCAGTATAAATTCGAAATGGCTTCAGCGGCTGACTATAGTCAGGGCTGACCAGAACAGGGGCAGAAGAAAGGGCTGACTTCAGCTGGTGAAAAGATTTTTCAGCTGCGGAGTTCCAGTCAATAGGAGCCTTTTTTCGTTTTCCCTTCGTCAAGTCATTAATAGGGGCTGCTAGAGTGGCAAAATTTGGGACGAAACGCCTATACCATCCCAAAACACCCATAAAACGTTTAACTTCCGTGACTGTCGTGGGGCGCGGAAAATCAACAATAGCACTAATCTTATCAGGATCAGTGCGAAGTCCAAATGGCATACGAGTGAATTCAAACAGTCCACGTCCGGGGACAGCAAAAGCGGTTTTTTCACGGGAGGACTTTTCTAAGGGTACCTGCCAAAAAGCACTCTTAAGGTCGATAGAGGATAAATACTTAGCGTCCCTTAATTTATTCAAAATGGAGTCCACTCTCGGTAGAGGATATGTATCTTTTTTTGTGACTGAATTAAGGCGTCGACCGTCAAAGCAAAGTCGAAGTGAACCGGAAGACTTTTTGACCAAAAGAACGGGCGAACACCATGGGCTGGACGATTTTTGAACTATGCCCTTTTTAATCATTTCATCAAGTTCTTTGTTAAGGTGCTCCTGCATGGGCGGGGAAAGAGGGTATTGCCGTTGTTTAATGGGTAGGGCATCACCAGTGTCGATGATGTGTTCGACCATATGGGTTCTCCCAAGACCAATGGATCCTAATTTTTCGAATTCGGTCATAATGGTTTTAAGGGCTGTACAGTGATAAAAGGACGGCTGTCACAATCCTGTTGATCGAAAACAGGGGCGATTTCTGGTGTCCGTAGAAAGCGAGCTACTTTGTTGAGCCATTCTGTCCATTCTGCGGAGCCGGTTTTGGAGTATTTAGGCGTTTTTCGGGGGCCGGCTTGTCCGAAACGCCTCGACCGTTTTTTGAACAGTTAAAACATTTGGTAATAATGACATTTCGGCGACCACAATCGTAACAAAAGATAGTTTTGTCGTCTTCACAGGCGGGATATAAATGTCCTGGTTTGCGACAATTCCAGCATACTGGACCGCTAGCCTTTGGGGTATTTGAAGAAGAGGAGGGGGCAATAGAACTGACTTGGTTGCCGGATGGTTTAACCGGTTTATTATAGGCCAGATCAGGCTCTAACAAGGAAGATGTTTTAGGAGGCGGGTTACGAAAAGAAGCTATGGTGGCCTCAGTGTCTTCATGGCGTTTACACCAAGTAATGAGATCCTTTAAAGAAATTATAGACTACAACGAACAGAATCGCTGATACTTGGGATGAAGATTTCTCATAATGGTGGCTACACGCGTTTTTTCATCCGGAGAGTTGGACAACCGAGAAAATAAATTTTCCATTTTTGCTATGAAAATTTCGGCAGTCTCGCCAGGACCTTGAGTTCGGGACCTTATTTCCTCTTGGAGAGCTAAGTCATAACTAGCCGGAAGAAAAGCAGACCGAAGTCGGGCTGTGAGACCAGACCACGTAGAGACCGACTCGCGTACCATACGGAACCACACGAGAGCATTACCAGTAAACAGATCAGTGGCTTGTCGGAAAAGCTGATCATCGCTAACTCCGCGAGCATGAGCGCATTCTTGTAAACGTTCAAGAAATTCGTTGACACCGGTTGTACCATCGAATTTAATATTCCAGCGTACTATTTGGGGATTACGATCGATAAAATTGGCGCTAGGTAAAAGGGTGCTATGCGCGACTTGGCGGCGTATAGGGGAATATTGAATGGGCGGTAATAATTGTCGCGAGGGTTCGTTACAAAACTGGATTGAGTTCAAACGACTTAAGAAATCCCGATTATCGTTATTTTCAGTTGGAGGTACTAGAGGGGCCGTTACTACAGGTTCATCATTGCCAAAATCTATTAAATTTATGGGGCAAGTATTTTCTGCTGTTAAGGTAGTGCATGCTAGGCGTGTAAGGTTAGTTTTCACGACTGCAAGCAATCTAATGACTTCAGGCTGAAATTGAACAGGTAGGCGCAATATTCGCCTATGAATGTGAACAAGCCTGGAGCTACACTCGTCACTAACTTGCTTAGAGCCTTGAGTGTAAAAGAAACAGGAATATTCACACATACCCAGCATTTCCTGTAATTTGGTCCGGCAGGTTAGCTGGTCTGTCAGCGGCTCAGGAAAGAAAGCAGGATTGATGAAGCATTCATTCTCTCTCTCCACTTGTAACAGTCCCGATAATATAATCCTTTTCTCCTGTACTGTACCGGGTGAATCCGCATTCCTTATTCGGAGTTCATAGTCAAGTTCGTCCTCGCGCAAAAGGTTTAAATCCATGGCCATCGTGTACCGAGAAAATATAATTAATTAGCAAAAAAATATATAAGGGAAACAATAGGAAACAATAAGGGAAACACAAAATAGAAAAACCTTTGCTTCCGCAAAATTTTGAAAAAAAGTGAAGTGAATTTTCAACAATCAAAAACAAAATTTTAGAAAAAGCCCCACGTTCAAGCGTCAATTTTCGTGTGACACAAGAGAACAACGGCTACTTACCGTATCACACAAAAGTTGATGCTTCGGAGCTCACGGGTTGTAGCGGTGGCAAAGGTCGGGGTTCGATTAATAAGTTTGTGGTTGATAGTAGCCCAACTTACAAAAGTGACTCAGGCCAATGCCTGTGCAAAAGTTTGAAATACCACAAAGTTATTTTTCGGGCGCCAACACCTTGAAAAAGGGTAAGCCTCGAGAGGTGTACTCGAGAAAGGAACACAAAACAAATAAAATGAAATGTTTAATTTTGAAAAGTTACACAACAAAAGAATTTTGTAACAAGAGAAAAATAAATTCAAAGTTTAACGTAGAAATAGAAAAAAAATACTAACACTCCGTCGGCGGTACAGGACGTCTCTAGCTACTGCTGGGGATCACTATGTTGGAGGACTTGTCCCTTGACCCAACCTGTTCTGGGTGACTGTATCACGAAGAAAAACCTCCGGGTACGAGCAGCAGCGGACTGGTGGTAGACCTCGAGCGCTGGTTCGTTGAAAGGTTGTTTACACCCTGCAGTAGTGTTCGTCTGCTCTACCGGTATAGGTAAGTACTGCGAGGTACAGTAGCAGGCCCTGGTGGATCGCTGGCGGAGCTGGTGTCCGACTCCTTGAATCACCTCCCTCAGGGTGGCAGGTCTAGGCCAAGAGACAGTCGCAACCAACACAGCCGCTACTTTCCCTACAAAAAAAATAATCTCCGCAATACTACGTACTTAGGGAGTAACACCAGAAACCAGAAGGGTTTGGATACTGTACAAAGGATCATACAAAAATAAAATCGACTCCTGCACTACGTCCGGAAATTACAAAGAGAGAATTTTACAAAAAAATTTAAATATGACCTTGAATTTAACAAAAAAAATCTTTAAATTTCTGAAAGAAAGTTAAGTGAATGAATGAAAATACAGCACAAGGACAAAACGTCACGATACTAGGAAAGAGCTCAGGGTGACTGCAGTCCAAAAGAAAATTTAATTATAGCGCAACTACAAAAAAAAAATACCCAAAAAATTTAAATTGGTAATACCAAAAAATTTAACAAACCGGCGCTAAACTAAATTTAAAATCCTGGAGGACTAATCTCTCACGCGGCGGGTAGCAAATCAACAAAATAACTAACACCCAAAATTTGGATTTGCCAACTACAAAAAAAATGGCGCGGAGAAAAAATCCGGTTTCCTAAACGAAAACAAGTTCCAACCGTGATCCAGCAGGATTAAACAAAAATGGCCGCAACACCCACCACTCACTCACGCACACATACGCAGGATAAGGGTAGGATGGTGAAGGGAGGAAAGTTAAGCAGAACTACTATATAAAAATTAACAATATGAAGGGGTTCGATGACCCGGGGGAAAACTGGAGCTATAAGGTTGATAGCTCGGGCCACGTTAAGCAGAATTACTAGATAAAAGTACAAAAAAGTCATAAAAATTTTGTCCAAAAAAAATTACTAAATCCAAAAGAAAATCTATAAGAATTTTGAAGATTCAGTGGCATGGTGGTGAGAGATATGAGTTCGTAAACTCAGCTTAAATCAAAACTACGAAACTTTAATAATTGTAATAAATTTAAAAATAACATATTCAATACTCTGGGTAAAAGAACCCAACTGTTAATGGTAGTTATTCGATACAAATGCACTGCCCTCGGCTGCATAAGGCAACACGTGGGAGGTACAAACAAGGAAACTTTACCAAATCTAGATCATCCAAATAACCAAAAAAAATTGAATAAAGTTCGAGTAACTCACCACTAGCAGCCGTAGCAGGTCCTCAACCCAAACGTGAAACAAGAGAAATTTGGAAAACTAAAAGAGAAATCACGTCTCGCACCACGATGCACTGAAACTGTAGGCCTCACTACCTGCCAAAAATAAAAGTCTAAAAGTACAAGCTCGAAGAGGAGAGCGAGAGAAGTGAAATGCCGGTGCATTCCTCTTATATGCAAATAATTACAGCGCCTCTACTGCCAAATATGCGAAAACTAAATACGGCGGAAATAACTTTTCAAACTTTTGGCGTAAGTTCGCGCAACAGTGATAAGTCACTATTCGATTTTAAAAGACTAATAAGCAGTAATAAGAACTGAATTAAAATTCAAATGGGGCAAACTTTTTGAACAAAAAAAATAAAATATTTAAAGTGTTTCACTGACATTGCCGCATGAAGCTAGCAGAGTTAAAACAATAATTGTTAAGAGGTGTACCATCTCAATAAAATTGTGGCTCAAAGATTTTTATTTATTCAATAAGAAAATTTTTGTAATGAAAACGAACCAGTGACGTTGCAAAACGTCACAATATATATATATATATATATATATATATATATATATATATATATATATATATATATATATATATATATATATATATATTGTAAGATTTTACTTGTAAATGTGATATTATATTGTATGCACTATTTTGTGATTTATTGAATGTTATAGACCCCAAAGAAGTGGCAAGTTTGCATCGGAACGTCGGCGTTGTAAGAATATGTGCTGTACGACTGAGATTTCAAGTAATTGTTAACACCTTACATTATACATACCTACTGTAGTTATTACAGAAAACTGCACTAATTTTTCTGTTTTCGTAAAAAACAACTTTTTGGCCATTTACACCAAAATTTTTATAAATTATTGACTATTTAATTCTGCATAAACAATAAAATATATTTCATCATGTTTATTCAGCGAACGATAACATAAAGTGAACAAATTTTGAAACTACGTATCATAACTAGTTGTAAAATCAAAAACTTTTCGGCCTTCTACACCTAAATTTTGAATATTTTAATAAAACGTAATGCAGCTTAAATTTTGAAGAAAAAAATCCATATGAATTCATCCTGATAAAGGATTAAATAAATCCGAAAGCTTGATGAAATAATCCAGAACGAGCTCTACTTTCTTGCCCTTTCACTGAAATCCTACAAAAGTTATAAATATAAGTAAAACAGTGACGAATTCTCAACACGTATATATATATATATATATATATATATATATATATATATATATATATATATATATATATATATGGCACGGATTATCTCAACTACAGATAGGACAGTCAATGTATTTGTCGAAATACGAAACAGTGACATCTACAGATTGCTTCCATGAACTAACGCACACTGTGATGGCTTAGTCGGTTTGGTAGTTTGTGACAGGTGACATGTTATTGTATACATAAATTGAAATTTTGAAAATAAGAGGGATATGAAAATTGAATAAAAATACATACATTTATTTTATATAATCACGAAACAATAACTATAAATTCATTTCTAAATAAATTTAAAATTACTTGTCACGTAGACATACACTTCTATTTTAATATTTGTTTATATATAAGATAAAAGGGTATTGGAAATGGTACGACATATCATCATTAAATATAAAAGTAAACGTTTATCTGCTTCTTTTCACTGCACTTTATATCAAATAGAACAACGAATGTTAATCAGCTTATTGAATTTCAATTCTATATTACATCAAAAAATAAACACAGTTAATACACTTTAAAATTGGAGAAATCCCGAAATAAATCATTAAGTACTGGCACTATAACTAAAACCATAAACTGTTACAAATTGAATTACCAAATAATTATAGATTTTAAAGTGTACGTCCAATGATATGTACGATGACTTATGAGACTTGCTTTACAATACAAAATATTGCAAAATGTTTTGAACTCAAAGGTGACTTAATCCATTTTCTTAAAATTGAAGCACTGTCGCTCCTCTACAGTTTGCTTCCTTGAACTATGATAATGTTTTGGCACATACATTTAGCTATCCGGTGCCTGATGAAAGGTATACTATAGTGTATACTATCGTTTAAATGTAAATACTCAACAACTTTTGTTTATCTCACTCGTAGATTTATGTTTAGAGTCCATAATTTTTTGCGCAGACTCGGGACTTGGTGTTGGTGTCCGATATGTTTTCATGTTCCAACTCGCGTATGTCAACTAATGAGTGAAAAAAGAACGCACTAATTATAGTAAAACATTTATGGATAGAACTATAGTTTAAAAAATTGCAAAAATTGGGGGCGAACTTATATGCAATTTTTTTTTTTTTTTTTTGGTGAGGAAAGCTCCTTAATTCCTGTTTTGATTTGTCCGGGGCGATATAATCGTTGTTTTTTGAAATAGAATTATATACGTGTATATTTTTATATTTTCAATAATTTAGCCTCTCTGCAAAGTTAATTTAAATTACTTTCACAAAATTTAATAAACATACATACATTATTTCATTTAAAAACTCAACGGTGATATTGCTTCCGGCAAAACCGGAAGTTAAATTCAAGAGCTTTTCACATGAAAACTTTTTAATTTAAACTAGAAAAGTCTAAAATTAGTACTAAATATAATAGCTATTTTGTCCCAATTTTTTATATCTATACATTTATTAATAATTAATACAAACACTAGAACATGTAATGGGGACTTATGATTAGAATTTTATGGTTCTCATCTAGTGAGTTCTGAAGTAAGTTCTGTAGACAAAGACAACAAGCTCGAATAGAGAAACAGTTGAGTATTACTATGATCTCGTTCAAGGATTTTATAACAATAATTAAATATGGTTTTTATATTTCGGTATTATTATTATTATTAGAATTTGACGATATTCACTACCTAGTTCATAAAACACGGAGCTGCTAAATCAGATGGGATCACAAAAGTTATAAACGTCTTTAGTCTGAGGTATATAATGTTTAAAATCGATCTATGAGGGCATGGTACTACTTCACTATCTCTTTCTTCAAGCTGCTTGTTTTCTCCTAAATACATGTATTTCTGGAGGCGAGGATGTGTGTCGTGTGACGTCAATTTCATAAATCCTCATTCTCTCGAAAGTAAGGATATCACGGTGTTTAAGAAGCAGAATATAGATTTTATTGTGTTATCTCCTGTCATTCTCGCTTCCGTGCCTTCTTTGGTAGCTTCGTTCGCTGGATATGATCTGCTCGCTGGTAGACATAATATTTACACGGCCCTTATGCTAAAATTGGTTAGGTGGAGAGGCCCGGCTCTAGCGCATACTGCGATGATAACAGATTATCGATTCTGCTGCAGCTACTGCAATTATTTTGATGGATATCACAAGTTTTATACTTTTTACTGCGGAAATAAGTCAAGATATTAAAAATTTATTTATAGTGGATTATTACTGTCTGCAGTTTTAGCAAGAGAGTTTAATTTGGTATACGCTGCATCGAATAAAATACTGGCTGCAGATGAATATTTGAAAACAGAGTTCGATAATAATGAGGGTATTATGAAAGACAAAACATTTTGTTTTTTAAAATAATATTTGTAAAATACCAATTACTGTTAAAATGTCAACGTTTATTGCTTTTATAATCCCATATTTATATAAAAAGTGCAAAACGTATATTACAAGAGCAATTGATTTGCAAGAAAGCTCAGCAAACATTTTTAAATCATTTTATTTTTATAGCTTATTATATTTCTTGACTGGATTGATAATGAGAGGTGTATCAAAATTTTTGGAGATTATTTTTGTTTTTTAAAGGACACAAAAAATATTTTATTTTTACTTATCTGACAACATTGTAACTTTATAATGTATTTATTTATTTATATATTTATTTGTTTATTTATTTTTTTTATTTTTACCTTCCGTCACCTTTAGGTAAGGAAGGTATTGTCTTTGGTCAAAAAATTCGGTGGTGAGTTTTTGATGAATAAGCACGTTTTAGGGTCCCTAGAACACGATTTTACAATTTTTACGATGATGTCTGTATGTGTGTGTGTATGTGTGTCTGTGTGTGTGTGTGTAACAAAATTTTCGTCTACGATAACTTCCATACTACAATTCAAAAAATTATAATTCTTTCGTATTCCTCTTCGTTACATCCATGTGAAGAGCTGATTAGATTTTGGTTAGAATTGGTCAACCGGAAGTACCCTCATTTGAAGATTTTAACAGTTTTTCTTGAAAAAACGATGTTAAATATCATTTTTTCACATTTGATGTTATTATAAGTATTAAAGAATATTTTATTCTCTACGCGATTTGAATGCATTTTATATTTCATATTAAATAGATATAAAGTTAAAAAATTATAAAGAAATTAAATATCATATATTAGTTAGCTATGCTATAACTCTGGAAACAGCTGATGTATTAAGAAAATTCTGATTGAAAGGTGTCAGTGTCAAGTGCAGTTGACAGTATGTATGTGTTATAATTTTACTGGATATATAGGATCTTTAGCTTTCTGTATGGAATTTGTATAAAATACATACAACTGCCTTAAGGTAATGTACAAGAAATATAATCTTTTGTAAGGAACTTTCTGTATGACATTTATACAAAATACATAGAACTGACGGAAGGTAATGTGCTGGCCACATCAGATTTTTTAAATATTTTTTTTACCGACGCCAAATATTTCTATTTTTAAATGGCACAAAATTGACCCCTGTTGTGTACTCTCCACGCCAGCAATGAGTGCCCGTGAGGTGACGCCTGGTAAACGCCCGCACGGTACAAATATGTCATCATTACCGATATCTGCGTACAAAGCAGATTGGCACACCCAGCAATGGGTAATATTCCGTGATGATATATTTATTTATTTTATTTATTTATTTATTTTATTTATTTATTTATTTATTTATTTATTTATTTATTTATTTATTTATTTATTTATTTATTTATTTATTTATTTATTTATTTATTTATTTATTTATTTATTTATTTATTTATTTATTTATTTATTTATTTATTTATTTATTTATTTATTTATTTATTTATTTATTTATTTATTTATTTATTTATTTATTTATTTATTTATTTATTTATTTATTTATTTATTTATTTATTTATTTATTTATTTATTTATTTATTTATTTATTTATTTATTTATTTATTTATTTATTTATTTATTTATTTATTTATTTAAATATTTATTTATTTATTTATTTATTTATTTATTTATTTATTTATTTATTTATTTATTTATTTATTTATTTATTTATTTATTTATTTATTTATTTATTTATTTATTTATTTATTTATTTATTTATTTATTTATTTATTTATTTATTTATTTATTTATTTATTTATTTATTTATTTATTTATTTATTTATTTATTTATTTATTTATTTATTTATTTATTTATTTATTTATTTATTTATTTATTTATTTATTTATTTATTTATTTATTTATTTATTTATTTATTTATTTATTTATTTATTTATTTATTTATTTATTTATTTATTTATTTATTTATTTATTTATTTATTTATTTATTTATTTATTTATTTATTTATTTATTTATTTATTTATTTATTTATTTATTTATTTATTTATTTATTTATTTATTTATTTATTTATTTATTTATTTATTTATTTATTTATTTATTTATTTATTTATTTATTTATTTATTTATTTATTTATTTATTTATTTATTTATTTATTTATTTATTTATTTATTTATTTATTTATTTATTTATTTATTTATTTATTTTATTTTGACGAGCTTTGTATCATTAGTAAATAAGAGCATTATTGTAAAGTGCACTTTTACATTATATTGTTTATAAGGTGACGTCAATTTTAATAAAAGTGTTCTATTAAAGTGGGTTTAAATTTTTTCACCCCTTAAGGAAAGTACAAGAAAATATAAATATAAATCTCCAAGACATCTCTAGAAGTTTTATTATACGTCATTTTAATTTGACATTCAGAACATTTAGGACCACACCTTTATTTATGTTTTAACGTCTTTATCATAAATCTTAATGCATTTAATGACACTGAGAATAAGTTTCTTGATTTAAGCGTCAAAGTAGTGTCCCGCCTGTTTTCCTGTCTATGTGATCATGTCACCACCGCATCTTAAACTTATACAGTAGTCACATTTAATCAATTTGGATGAGATTATCGATAAACTCGGCTTATTGGAAAACGTACCAATAATCTAATATATGTATAATGAGAAATTAGAGCGGAAGGAATACAGAGGAAGAAGGAGATAATAGACTTTTTAGAATTGTAAAGTAAACAAGCCGAGAGGTAAGAAATTAACCCCCATTCTTTTCAATATTAACATAAGACTTCAGTCCCCTCTCTTTTCAAGAAATAATATGACTATATATTCTTTACTATTTTGCCGTATGTACATACATTTGAATTATCTCTCACTCTCTCTTCAACTATTCGATCTCGCAATGTCTCATTCGATTCAACGATGGCCAATCTCATATCTCTTTTGATAGTATCCACTCAGCGAGTTCTTGACCTATCTCTTCCTTGTCTACCACTGGCCAATTCAAGCATAACGTCGTTTTCAAGTGGGTTACTTCGCATCATGATGTGATCAAAAGAAGAAAGTTTTTCTTTCATTAGCATAGCTTCCACTGAGATTTTTGAATGAATATGATTCCAAGATGGCTTGGTTCGTAAATTTTGTCTTTCCATGGAATAATGTTGCATACGACTCCAGCACCATAATTTGAAAACTTCGATCTTTCGCCTCTCTCATTACCCAAGTTAAACAACAATCGCTTCCATCAAACCTCATTTGGTTTCTAAGCTAATGTCTTTATTATTTCAAATTTTTGTTACAATAACCGTCGCATATTTCTCTTAATTTTAATCGTCTATTGATCTTAGGGGTGCATTACTGTTAGGCAGTGACATTGACACTAGAATACGACTTTCAATAGTTACCACTGTGATCAATTTCTGAGTCAATAAATGTGATACTTTTACATTTTTTGGTGTCATTATCTTTGTTTTTTAATTAATAATAAACTTTAAAATTACCTTTAACTTTAAATTTAAGTGAAAATAAGACTATATATTATATATTTCGAGAACAATACCCTTATTTTCAGGAATTAACTTTTTACGAGAAACAGTATTAAGAGAAATTAGAAGTAAATACCTACTCAAAATGTCGACCAAGTCACGGGTTCCAACAATTTTTTTTTTTTTCAAAGAATGGTTAAGATTTCTCAACATATAAACCATGGGCGGCGGCAGAAATTTTGGAAAGCAGGTTATTGTGTGCGACTAATGGGAGGATGTACAGTTGCTTTAAAAAAATGGTCGTAAATGTTAATCTTTAACACATTCGATTGAGGGTGTTAGTGGATATGATACTATTTCAGGTTTATTAATTTTAGCCAAAATCTAATATGTTGTTCCTCTTGATATAGAATTGATGATATAGATTTTCATTAAAAACTGTTATGGGCTTCATGTGAAGTGTCACTTCCGGTCTTCCAATTTTACACAAAATCCAATCAACTCTTTATATGACTGCAGAAAGCTTAAATACGGTGTTATGTTTTGTTGGTATATTAATAATAGCCTTGTGTGGACTGACACACACACACATACACACACACATACTCACACACATATACATATATATATATATATATATATATATATATATATATATATATATACGCACACACACACACACACACACACACACACACACACACACACACACACGTTATTGTAAAAATAGTAAAAACGTGTTGTGGGGACCCTAATTCGTGCTTATTTACTGAAAACTCACCATAAAATTCTTGGCACGATTACATTTCCTCCCTTACCTACGGTATGATGGGAGGTAAAAACATGAAATATTAAATTTCATAAATTAGCCAGCTATGGTATAACTTTGTAAGCAGCTGTTATATTAAGAAAATTCTTGTTGACAGGTGTCAGTATCAAGTGCAATTGACGTAGTATGTTTGTTTTACTAGAAATATAGAATTTTTTGCTAGAAACTTTCTGTAGGCATGGAATTTGTATAAAATACATAAAACTGCCAGAAGGTGATGTAGGAAAAAAATAGAATCGTTTGCAAGGAACTTTCTGTATGAAATTTGTGCAAAATACATAGAACTGACGGTAAATAACGTGTTGGCTACATCAGATTTTTTAAAATAAATACAATAAATACTGTAAAATACATATTTTAGAAATTATTTAATCTCTTTTCAACAATTTTTTACAAAATTAACTGATTTGTTTTTTAGAAATCTCAATCCCATCACAGCCGCCTTTCTATTTTAATAAATTAAACTATTTAAATGCAATAAAATTTGTAATTACATATTTTTTACGGTTGTACAAAAAATAGTGTGTAGGTACACCTTGTTTGCGAAATCCTTTAGCGCCTTCGAGATTATCCTGCTATGTAAGCATACAAGAAATGTTTAGAATTGTATCTTCTTCAAATTTGTATTAGACATTTTTATCGTGGGATTAAGTTAAAGAATTATTTCAAAAAACTCATTCCTTGCATCTTTTGATCCAAGTAGGCGGCTCGCGCCTTCCTACCCCAAGGTTAAAATGAATGAAGTCAGTAGGTAACAGGTGCGCACATTCGTCCGTAACGTATTTTTAAATTTACCGCACTAAGGGTTGTCCCTTAACTGGGAATGATTGAAACAAAACACGTTATAAACACAAAAAAAAAGAAATTTATATGTAGCAAACAAAAACACTATAATTTGAAACATATTTCGCTAAGTAATCTTATTGTAATGTGGAAAAGCTTTCAAAATAAGATTGATTATGTTTCTCATTAAATTTACCAACGAAAATGAGTTCTATGATTTCTTCAACAATTTTTCACTTTTCGCCCCTGTAACTCGCTTAATATTAAACTTACAAAAAAGTATAAATACAAAATATATTTAAAATTTTATCTTTTTGAATTTTCCATAAGACATTTTTTTCGTAGGATCAACGGTTAAAGAATTATTTTGCAAAAAAATTTTCCTTGTATCTTTGATCCAAGATGGCGGCTCACGTTGAGGCTCCCCGAGGTCAAGAACTTGAATTTTTCACCCCCATCTTAATCTAAACAACATGATAAAATCGTTTCGATGCCACTTTATGCAGGGTAAAAACGTCTATTGACTGGACTAATTGTAATTCATATATATGTAATAACAGAGCGGGAGCGCTCTAGAAAAAAAAACTTAGACAAAAATGGATCGAGTTATTGAAAACTCGGATAACCGCATTAAAAATTCAGCTATTGTTAAACTCCCATCAACACAAATTTTTTCCGCGAGCTTTTGAATAATTTCATCATTGGAAATAGGACAGGATGGCCCCTTACTCTTTTTTATTTCATGACATCACTATTCGCAACATTGTTTTGTCACGTTTTGTCCATTTATAAAATCAACAAGAATAAGTTGGCGATGAATTTCAGCAGCAGTTTCTCCTTTGACGCAAAGGAACCGAATCATTGAATGAATCCCAGCCTTGGCGAGTTTTGGAATCCGCATAATTTAAAAAAACACATTGCAATGGCAACGTTTCTTTGATTGAGGTTTGGTGCACTCTGCTACGTTATGAGGACCATATCGGTGCTTTAAGCCGTAAAAAGTATTAATTCCATGTTTGAAATAGCAATGAGCTTTAAGTAAAGTATCACTTCCGGGTGATCGTTTGTAAACAAAATCTAATTTGTTGTGCCAGTAAATAGAAGTCTGTAATACCGAATTTTAGATTATATTTTATGTTATAGCTATAGTCAAAATATAATGTTGTTTCAAACTATACACATTTTATATACCAAATTTGAGAAGCTTTGAATCATGTTTATATTTATTTTTTCAAGAAAATCCGTTTATAGCTTCCTGTGAAGTAGTACTTTTGGTTTATCAATTTTACAAAACATCTAGTATGTTTTTCTCATTAATATTTAAAAGTCTTAATTTTTAAATTTGAAAAGTTTTGGTTGTATCAATTTATTTTTCACGAAAATCTATTCAGAGCTACAAATAAAGTATCACTTCCGGTTTATCAATATTAGCCAAAAGCTAATGTGTTGCTTCCCTTTATATAAAAGTCTTAAATACTAAATTTGACAAGTTTTGGAATATATCGTATTATATTTATCACAAAAATCTGCTCACAGCTTAATGTAAAGTATCACTTTCAGTTTATCAATTTTATAAAATATCTAACATGTTCTTATTACTATAAAAATCTTAAATACCAAATTTAAAAAGTTTTGGAATATATCATAATATATTTTTCACGAAAATCTGTTGAGAGCTTCAAGTATTACTTTTGGTTTATAATTTTATCCTAAATCTAATATGTTGTTCCCCTTGATATAAAAGTCTTAAATACTAAAATTAAATAGTTTTTCATTAAAAACTGTTATGGGCTACACACACACATCATCGTAAAAATAGTAAAAACGTGTTGTGGGGACCCTAATTCGTGCTAATTCATTAAAAACTCACCATCGAATTTTTGGACCGATAACATTACCTCCCTTACCTACGGTATGACGGGAGGTAAAAAGATTTAACGAAGTAAAGATAATTTCATACTAATTTTGCCAGTCACTGTCATTGATATAAAATAAACAGAAATGAAAAACAAAAAATAATTTAAAAAAATTAATTTATCCTGGGAAGCACATTAAGAGTATGTAGTAATATTTTTGTCTTGTTTTATGCAAAAAATAAAAAATATAGTCTACATCGACGTAGACAATATATACAAATTTTGATGACGTAAACTAAATCATTGTCTACGCATAGATAATGACGTAATTTACATGGCATGGATTACAAGCACATCCCTGATTTTTACTGAAATATCACGGATAACCTGGCAATAACTCCAATCTTCTACCTTCTACGAAAATGAGTTATTCGTAGATAATTAAATTTTTAGCGAAAATAAGTTGTTGGTAAATTTGGATTCTGTAGTGGTTGTAGAAAAACTATATTTTCTATTTCCTTCACAAAGGCCACAAAATATATCTCGGAATGCTCATTCATTGTATGAAAAAGCAAATGTGAATACTTGTACTTCGTTGAAATCATGCTGATAGTATTACTATTAATATCCTAATAAAATATTTATTGTTAAATTTGGACGATTTTGTTAGTTCGAAATCAAACGAAATATAAGTACATATCATTATGTTTTGTAGGTAATACCTTTTATTCATTTACATACAATGATAGATGTTGATATACCTCAATAGTTAATTAAATAAATATGAAATTTTAGTTAAATAAATCACAACAAATCATTTAATAATTTAATACAATGGATCACACACTCCGAATTTTAATATTGCATTTGAAACATATGCATTTCGACATTGAGAAACTACCATAAAAATTACTGTGTTGAAATTTATTAACGCTGTATTTTGATTGCTATATATGCTATTCGTATATGTATAAATAACTCACAGCGCGCTAATAAAATTGGTTTTAATTATAAATATGAATTAATTATACAGTCGACAACAACATTACGCACAAATTAATTTATTGTCAATATCATAATAAATTAATAAACGTGTCTCATACTTCCCAAAAATATTAATAAATCACACTATTTCAAAACATTCTACTCTATTGCATTCTAGAAAAATAATTGCTCGTAAACATTGTAATCGATATCTACTTTATTATAGGATAAACCATTTATCATTAAATTTTATAAATGTAATTTAAACTGATTAATATATTTACCATGTTATATAGGTATGTGCATTCTCAATAAAGCAGAAGATAGTTGCGATAAATTTGTAATATTAGTGACTCTGAACAGAGAACATTTTAAACGATATTATTATCAACGTAGGTATGAAACTAGTATGTATTATCACAATTTTGTCACAACTACTAATTAAGTATTTGAATTTTTAAATGGCAGCAAAAGTTATTTCACAAATAATAAAATGAAAGTGGTACTTAGCATTACATAATTGTACAATATTAATAAATAATTAATTCTTTTATTAATCTATAACATTTTAACAAAGTTATTTTGTCGTAGAACTCCTATAATACCCATTTCACACTAACCCATACCATTTTGGTTGGAGCATATGGAAAACCTTTTATTATGAATCTGTACTCGTACAGCCATGAGAAGTGTGAGCAACAGACAAACGGAACATGAACACTGTTGTCGAATAGATGAGACTAATCGTTCGGCTGTTGATGAACCCGCCTTGCAATTTGCTCACGATATTAATCTCAATGGCACAGAAATATTGTCTACGAGTGTTAATTTTCAAGCTCGATTACAGGGGGAAGCTATTGAAAAGCTTTAAATATCAAAAAAAAAAAAATCGGAAGGACGACAGACTCAAAATTAAAAGGGTATGGATTCCTGCATTAAAGAAAACTACAGCCAAACGATCCAATACTTTCAATAAATAGGACGGAACATCAGTCATTCAAATTTCCAGCACCACTTGCTTTCTAGTTTTTATTTAACTCATCAAATATTGGCATTTTTTCCTGTCAATCTGTTGAAAAAGGTAACTTTTTCCTTTATTAAGACGCAAAACCTCTATAGATGCCTAACACAATGTTGGGCGAAACGTTGTAATTCACATAATAACCCAAAAAAGAACGAAAGAACCAGCCTCTCATAGACGCCTGCCGTGAAATATTAAGTAATTACATAATTGACAATCTGTGTAAAATTGTAAATTTTAATTTAACTTTCTAACTAAAATTTTTTTTACTTTTTATTTTAAAATACATATTTTTATTCTACGAAAACTCGAAATTTAATAAAATAACTTTTTTTGTACACATACTTTATGTGAAATAGAAGATTGGGATTATCCTTTTATAGAAATCTCATCTGTGCATTTTTAGTAGGTAGTTTGAATACATAAGTAATACATAATAAAGGGTACAGTAAATTTTCTGTTTTGTAAGATATATTTAAATTTTATGAAGAATATAATTCATACCCATGCTACTTATAATAATTATAAATCAATTCAATTTTATTGTATTCATAAATGGTGTGTCATTTTACTTTTTTCTTAAATACTTAATATTTTACTTAATAAATTAATAATTTTTTAATCATTAATTTTGCTTCCCAAAACCCCTAAGTTTTTCTATGAAATCCCTATAAAGTTGTTTTTTTACATTTTTACTTTTTGAAACAAATGAACATTTGGGACAGCCTATATATTCAAATCACTATATCAGAAGTCATTTAATTGATAGATCTACTATGACACATTTATTTATATTACCTAATGAATTAATTAACGAAATTTGGGAAGGGATTACTTCTAAAATATATTTATAGACATCTAATAAATATGTTGGAATGAAAATATTTTCGAAGAATTTAAAACAACATTCTAACATAAATTCGTTTATTTATTTATTTATTTATTTAATTATTTATATGTTAAATAAAAGCAATAACATTCTTTCTGGAAAGATAACCCCACTAAAAATAACTAAACTACCCTTCTCAATCTCCCCTGTGAAATACATCCCCATAACTTCTCAACACAATACCTTTTTCTCCGTGAGACAATTGCTGCAACAATTACAGCAGAAAAGGAAAAAGGCGAAGATTTGCAAGTCTTGTACCGTTGGTATCCTCTGCTGTACTGCCGTGTTGTAGCCTGCAAGGCGGCGGCGGCAGGAATAGTACTGGCTGCAGGACAATCAGCCCTGCGACACAGGAAGGAAGGATGCGGGCACAGGATGCACGAGAGAACAATGCAGGGAAGAATTGTGGGGAGAGATGGATTTTTAATGAACATAGTTTGGGTTTCGGGTCTAGTTCACTGACTAATATAAATAATGTTTATGTTTATGAAGTTGGCACAAAGTTTAATTGGTTTTAATAACATATAATAGCAATAACAGAATATAATAGAATTCTATGCTCGTGTATGTTTAGTGGCATAATATACTCGTACGAAGTTGTTTTATTTTTGTCAGGAAGTTATTATGGTTGCCCGAAATTTTACATTCAAACAAATTGTTTTTTACATGGTTCATTGGAAGACGCGCCTTAGCAATTTGAATGTTAATATTCAATAATTGTCTTTTCAGCAATATAATTAAATAGTTTGTTTGTATATGTGAAAAATTTGTATTTTTTCATTAAACTTTTTAAATTTGTCTTAATTGTTCTATGACTAATAAATAATACGAATATTAATTATATGGATTTTACTCCAGGTGACATTGAAAAATGAGAAACTCAAAATAATTGTTTTACTTAAGTTTTTTTAAAATTTATTATATATTTGTAAACTAGACTTCGGCGATCATAAATAATGGTATTTGGCATGCTGGTAGCGCTTTCGGTTTAACCGAAAGTGGCATTAACTTTCATATTTTAAAGGGAACACCATATATATTTTTTACGTTTGGATTCTACGTAAAATAACGATTACAACAATATCTTTGAAGTGAATTATTATTGAAAAACTAAATTACGAAAACGTAAGAGAAAATTTTAAATAAGGGTATGTCAACTAAAAATCTAGACAATTTTGATTTTTTTAAAAATAACAATAATTTTAATAGCCTAGGAATTAAACATCGTGTCAAACATAAAAATTGAATCAACAACAGTGAAATAAAAATACCGAAGGTTTCTATTGCGGATGTAAAAATGAATACAATTAAAGAGAATGATAAAAGAAAAGTAATTTGCGATTTTTATTCGAAGCACCGGAATAATGAAAAATCTTTTACTGTAAAGCATTTCCAACAAATGGGAGTTGCACGAAGCACCATCTACAATATTATTAGAAGAGTCGAGAATGAAGAAACTCTGGAAAGCTTAATGGAAGTAGAAGAAAGGCAAGGAAAATGAAGGAAATGAAAAAACAGCAAATTGAAGAGTTGGCGATAGGGAAAATTGGACACTCTTACAGAAAACTTGGCAGGAAGTTTAAAATTTCTTATAAATATGATAGTAAAATTTTGAGGAATAGGAATGTACTATTAAAAAAAAGAAAATCAGTACCCAAAGACTTCAAAAAACGCAGAAAAAAACATCTTCGCAACTTACGAGAAAGTTATTTTAATCCGTCTGATGATCGATTCGTTATCTTAGATGATGGAAATAATTCTTACTACTATAAAAAAGGTGTCGCGCTTTATCCCGAAGTAAAATTCAAACAACATATCAAGTTCTCAAAGAAGATACTTGTGTGGTTGGCTTTTAGCGCAAGAGAAAGATCAGCAGCTTATATAGCCCGTTCTGGCCTTTCAATCAACCCAGATTATACAGAGGTTTGTCCCATTTATTGAAAAATACCATAGCGATAATCGATATGTGTTTTGGCCGGACATGGCAACATCGCATTTTCGTTTATTTGTCACTCAGAAAATGTACCGAATGTGCCACAATTAACACCTATCGAACGGTTTTGGTACCATCTGAAACAAAAAGTGTACGAGAACGGGTGGGAAGCAAAAGATCTAGCTGCATTAAAGACGAGAATACAAGCAAAACTTCGCCAATTTGATGTGGGATACTTTGAGCGACCAATGGCTAGACTTAAATATAAAGATACACAAGCTGCTGATTATGTCCAGATTTTTAGTTGACATGCCCTTAATTAACCTGGGGTAGGATTCTGTAACTCGTCCGTTATCAAACGGGGCCGTTATCACTATGGTTACATAGAAAATGACATTTTATTTGACAACTATGACGTAAGTATGCCAATCATCTTATAAAAAATAAGTTGCTATAGTGATAACGGTACCGTTTGATAACGGACGAGTTACAGAATCCTACCCCTGTGGTACAGTAAACAAATATATCAACTGTTTTCAAAACCTGCATGATATCATAGCTTACCATGCCATATTTTATAAATAGTTATGAATTATTAAGTTTTGAATAGAAATCAAACATTTTAATTCAAAAGAATCTAATGCCCAATTGCACCAACAATGCTTAAATTTTAAGGTAGACAAAAATAATGCAAATCGACATATTGACAGTAATATATTATAATTCATTTGACATTTCACTTCTATGCAATATTGTTAATTAAAGTTAATTTAATATTTAAGTTACGTTGGTACAACCGGCCATAAGAGCCATAAAATATTATGTATGCAGGCCCGTGGAGAGCCGTTACGGGCCCTGGGGTAAAATCAAACTACCGGGCCCTAGTCCCCTAACCCCCCCCCCCCCCATATAAAGAATTACTATACTTTTCATGTAAAATATTTTCAATATTTTATTCATCAAGATAACATAAAATAAAAATAAAATATTCATTGTCTAGGATTATCAAAAATTAAATAAAAATTATGACCAGAAAGAATTACTTAAATAAATTGAGTACTAACTAATTTAAATATAAATGAATATTGCAATAATAATAAAGATAATAATATAAAAACACCACCAGCAACATAAATTAAGTACACATGTAAAAAATATAAAAGGTATCTAATAAAACAGGTACTTATATGAGTATGGTACTGTACAAAATCAACATTATCTACAATACAACTTTCCTAGCTTTCCTACTAGCAAAATCATCGATCACACTTTATTTATTCTAAAAAATGTTTTATTTACATACCTTCTACAGCACTTGTAATTTTAAAGAAATACACAATAATAATCTTCTCTCGTAATCTCTGTTGTCACTCGCTTTTTTACCTAATATTATTATTTTATATTTTCATTTATTTATAATAATTAGATTAAATAGATTTTAACAGTACAATTTTTTTTTATAAAACTAGTAGCGCCGGGCCCTGGGGTTCCTGCCCCGTCTGCCCCCCCCCCCTATCGTCAGGCCTGTATGTATGATTTTCACAAAAAAATTCTATAAGCCAACTCTATATTTTTCAAATAGTACAAGTCTTACAAAATTCTAGGTGTTGTTGAAATGTAAAGCCATATTTGTAATTAATTAACAAAGCATTCAAGACAAATGGTAAACTATTTTGACTCAAAGGTTGAATTTTCCTTAGTGTTTAGCATATATGCATATATTTAAGCGAAATAAGTAGGAATATTAAAGAAAGAAAAAGTTGCAGCTGTCGTTATTGTTTTGTGCAAAACACTTTTTGTCAAAACTTTAAAATATAAAAAGTACAATTTTGAATTTAAATGCTTCAATATTATATACTTAATTTATTTAAGTATTACTCTTTTCTACGTGTATATATTCAGAATTAATTAATTTCATTAAAGAGGGACATAGCTATATTTTTGAATTTCATTAATTAATCATATAATTTTTATATTATTTATATCATGTCATTAAATATAAGGTGGTCGGTTATGTGGTATACCAAATGGGATATTACATAATAAAAATACACACATCAAGAGGTGAGCGCGTATTTCCTGAGGTAACTACTAGAAGTCGTAAACAAAATTTCTGTAACATGAAAACCCTTAACGCTTTAAACCCTACAACAGTACATAAACACCAGTCATAAATTCCTTTATTAAAACATCCAAAATTCTTTCACTTCCACGTCTATCGTAAATTCATAATCTTTTTATCGCTCCGGCTGTGCGCTTCCGGACAGCTTACAGCAGCTTTCTGAAGCAAGCAGCGCTGTAATGGAATAAGAAGCTGAAGCTAGCGGCAGTAAGAAGCGTGGCAACGTCGCGCGTATATTACCGAGATTCATGACACACGTGCGATGCGAACCCGAGTGAAGTTGGCGGCATATATAGCAAGCAACGCAACGCAGGAAATGTGGAGGTTTATAGCAGATTAATGGAGGAAAGAAAGATTCGGGTTTAGGTTTTATGACGAAAGAGAACGTGGGTGATGATTGATGTTCGAGTAAATGACAGAAACTGAGTGTTGTCTTACAAACAGGAGTTTATTTCGGTGTTAAACAAATGTTAAATTTGAAATGCCTTTCAGCCTCTTGTTTTGCGGCCTCATACGCAGACGATTTTATGATACAATTAGTTTATTTAGTTGTGCTAGTTTAACTGTTTAACTCTTAACCACGCGGATCGCGGGTCTCAATACACAATACACGCACGTTAATACCCGGTTCCGGTCTCAGTGATCGCGGGGTATACGGGTGTTAAGACCTTAATATATCAGTTTCACACAATAATATGTGCTTCAATGTTATTAATAGCTGTATTCTTTTTGAGCCAAATGAAACTCAGCTTAGTACATAACTGAGTTAAGATAAAGTGAGCTGTAATGTGTGCAAAAAGAACAAGTTTAATTACATTTTATCACGTCCTTCTTTACCGATAGTATTTGCTGAAACAGCTGTCAATATTATTGACTTACTTTCTGATCTATGATACTGTTTATAAAAGAAACTAAGTGTTTCAAATAATTTTTAATTTTGCAAATTAGTAGTGTAGCATCGGAAAGGGGGGAAGTGAGTTTACTCAGAACAAGTCAGATCAGTTGTGCCAAAAAGTATAACGATTTCCTGAGATTATCTGATGTGATGTGAGATGAGTTGAGATTTTGTCCAAAAAGAATACGGCTAATATGTTTATAAAGCGTGCATTACACGATGAAGTTTTTCCTTTCAAGAGCCTTGAAAAGTGTCTAGCTACATTACAAATATATTTACACGATCAAGTTTTACATGAATTAAAATATCCAAGTGTCAATTTACATCACTTGAATAGGTACACAACAGACATTTGTCAGTTACTTGACAGTCATAACTTATACGGACTTTTAAGAAAAAATAGAACATGTTACAATTTTTCGTAAAAAGTTTTTCTTTAAAAATCTATTTATCTGTCTCACTTGCAATCACATGATTGTGCGAGAAAGAAATCTTTTTATCGTGTAATGCTCGCATAAGGCTTTTTTAAATATTAAAATCATGTACAACCTATTTATAAGTGTTTTTTATTCAAAATATAAAAATTATATTTCACGACGTAACATTATTTAAAAAAAGTATCCATGAGTTTTGGTTATCGTCATATTTCAAAATATAATTTAAAAATTAAACAAAAACTACGATTTTATAAAAAATAATGTTACAAATAACTGCATAAAAATACAGAAACCTTACTTGAACATCGGTACTGATTTCTTGAAGTACTTGTAGGTATAAATAATAAGTAAATGTAAAAATAAATGTACTTATTATATTTTATTATTATTTACTATTCTCACTATGTTTGTTATCCTTCACTTAATGAATAATAAAAAATTAACCATATTCGAAACATTATATATACATATATATATATATATATATATATATATATATATATATATATATATATATATATATATATATATATATATATATATATATATAAATGAAATAATTACATTAAATTTAGCCAGTAATATAACTCGTCGAGAGCAATATTATTTCTTAAGAACTTTTTCTCGAAATCGCATATTTTTAAGCATTTTTACAACCCCGTAATTGATAAGTCGTTCCAAATATTTTTGTAATGATTGAATGCAGTAGGAGTAGCTATGAAAAATTTTGTTTTAGTAATTGACAGCCCTGTCAGTTGTTGCAATTAAATTTTAACATTAGTAATAAAATGGTTTATAAGGTAAAATTCTGGCAAAATGCTAATGTTTATGAATAGCGGATACACAGACATTGTAATTATCTATGGTAAAGTTCTCAACGTCAACGAAGTTACACGAAAATCATCCTCTTCCTAATATTCGTAAATTTATGTTGTACCACATACAATATCTTCGAGATTATCACAGTTTGATGTGTCACATATGACAATCTGAAATATTTTAAAAGAGAAACGGTTACTTCCATACCATGTACAAAAATTTGAGTGTTACCAATACTTCAATTTTGTAAATGAATTATATTGTTCACTATAGGGCTAGATATATTAGAGAAAGTGTCTTTAATAATGCACAATACACTTATCTGGTCACAAAAATCCTCATACTGTAAGAAGGAAACACAATTTTTAACAAAAAATATCAGTAATTGTTTGGGCGGGAATAAATTGACGAGTCATTGGTCCTCATATAATCCCACCTCGTTTAAATGGACAAAAGTATGTACTTACATTTTTTGAATAACGTATTTAAGCTATTATGATTTGCCGTGTTGACACTCGAAAATTCATCCTATAACCTCAGTACTGTTATGCTCTTTCCACGCTCTTCCTTTATTCACACAAGTTCAGAAACCAGTTTTAATACACAATTTTATAATTTTGTTATCCAAATTTTAAATTTATTTGTTTTAAAAATTGTACTATTACAAATTTATTAATAATAAATATGTTTTTTGTTGATCGTTTATTAATTACTATGTCTGCAAGTACGCAACCATAACACGATAATTTTTGTTCTGTGTACATCGAACTTTGATTCAGACAGCAGACGGCAGCAGAGATCTTGCCATTGGCGGGTAACGAAATTTTAAATAAATCTTTAAAGAATTTTAACTCATAAGCTAGAAGATTTAGAAAAAAAATATTAAGAAAAATTGTTACTCTCGAAGAGTTACATTACCGGTTAAATTTAATGCACTTATTTCATTTACACTCTGTATATAACATAATGTTTAATATTAATATAATGTTTTCGCACAGTTTTATGTTCAACCCATCTCCTGCTAAAAGAAAAACCTTTTTTGTACGTTTGCTCATCCGCCATTTCGTATAAATGCGAATTTGAATTGAAAACAAAATATATACGGAATAACAATACTTATAAAAAGAGCAACTTGAGTTGATTTCGAAGATTAAGTTTCTAGTCGTATAATTTAAGTACACGTTGAGGGACAAAACTCCTAAAAAAATGAACTTTGATAGCGCGTTCTCCCTTTACTTAGCTTCAAATTACTACATTTTATTAATAATTCTCAGCTGTATAAGAATGTACAAAAATCAGATGTAGCTAATATTAATATTACCTTGTACCTATATGTATTTTGTATAAATTATATAGAGAAAATTTCTTGCAGAAGATTATATATTTTCGGTGAAAATGTTTCACGAATATACTAGGTATGTATGTAAATTGTATTTGACTCGGATATCTGTCATTCTTTTTTTATTTTACACCTTCTCATCTACATAGGTATCTCTGAAAAGAAACATTTGCGAAATTTTGCTTATATGAACTTGCCCACATCCATTATTAAATTTTGTTTTATTGTTTAATCTTGAAACATTCTACATATGTAAGTATATTGAAATAAAATAATTTATACATATATGAATTTATTATTAAGGTATAAATAATAATTTTTGTCGTTTAAATTTTATAAAAATATTATAATTCTGTGAAAATTATTATCCAATATTCAAATGAATTGATAGCAATTAAAGCACTGTAACGCTTTAATAAATTATACGATTTTATTATTGTCCGATTTTACGATTTTGAATAGTTATGATGGTTCATAAATTGCCGAAATAATGAATAAATTAAGAATTCGTAAAGAACAATTTGCTACATTGACATTACAAGTAAGTACAATATCTATTTTATTAGAATGAAAAACTGCAAATTAGGAACGTTTTAGAGAATAAATTCCTTGGTGGTATTTGAGTCACTCATGGTTCTCTAAACTGATCCGACTGCAGCTATAAATTCTTCAGCACCTGAAACCGAATCAAATATTTACTCTGCGCGATGCATGTCTAGTATAAATAACAAACAAGGAATTATCCTCCGAGGAATTAATTTCCTCGTTTGAAAAGCACGTTCTGCACCTCGGTCCATTATTAATTTGCAATGCAAACAGCTGCAGCTTCCGCCATCTGTTCTCTTCTGCTTCTGACCGGGACGTAGCTTCTTTCTTGTCCTTGCAGCGACGCCAGATTAAACAGGCACAGACAGAACAGGCGGCTTGGTTTGGCTTGTGACGGAATTGCAGCCAACTGGACGCTTGCATATTTCACTCATGCAATTTACTTGTCGTTTCATTCAATTACAAAGCATAATTGACTTAAAGTGAAGGATTCTTCATATTTTGAGAATAAATATTGAAGAGAGCTTTCAACTGAATAATTATTATTACAATTACAATGTGCATTTTTTTTATTTCTAAATTGAAAGAGCTTGTATGAATGCGATTATAAATGGGAACGGGCGAAAGAAGTGCGCTTCACTTAGACAGAAATGTAGTGAACGATGATTGCTGAATTAACACATTGTTTTAAAATACATAGTAGCTAAATAACCGTGGTGGTATAACTATAAAAACCAAGAATTCCACCACAATGCGAAATTATTACGATTTTAACATCATAAACGCTGAAAAACCTCATATATTGCGATTGCATTGCGAAACATACATTTCTTTTGCTGCATGGATAATCCGCCGTAAACAGACCTAGTTGTTTAATTTCATCGATGATGTGGACAATGCACTGTGCAACTGTGGGTTAATTTAAAACGAACAAAGACCTAAGTTACATAATATTTGTGCGTTAGCTTATGTTAAGAAATGTTTAGAAAGCTAACAATTACATAGTGACTATAGCCGCCTCGGTGGCCGAGTGAGTTGAGGAAGCGTGTTACAACAGCGCTCAAAGCGACCATCACCGCTCGGATCTTGGGGTCGTGAGTTTGATTCCCACCTTGGCTTGGATGTTTGTGATTGTCCTTTCATCTTCTCATCTCCATCAATGCATCGTGAACAATTGTAAAGTCACAAAAATACTTATAATGTAAAAGTTGACTCATTCCCATTCAAATTCAAATCATCTAATTGTAACTTAATAAGTTTATATACAATAAATATTATTATTATAGTGACTATGACGTGAGTTTTGTGCATTAAGTTTGGTTATGTTGGACCTGACATCCAATACTATCAGCATAATTATTACATTTTTTTCCTGTTACCTAGTTATTTATATGTACACATTTTGTGAGAAAAAAAACACCAGAAAAACGCAGTAACATGACTTTTACGTTCGTTTATGAATGAATATTTACGTGCGGTAGATATACCAAAAGCTAATCAATATTTTTCTAAGCATTACTGATAATTTAGAATTTATAACTATAAAATCAACTATATCCTTCAAATGTCCGTTAATAAAACTTTGTTTTCCTACTACCGTGAGTGAAAATTACTTTTCATGCATTCTTTACAGTGTATAAAGAGTCACTTTTGAAGCACTAGTGCGTGAAAAGTACTTAAAACGTACTAGTGCTTGAAAAGTAAATAGGAGTTACTACGTAACATTAAAATTCAGTTAATTTATCTATCAATTAGATAATTAGGCAGTAAATAATAAAGTACTGAATTTTTTTAATAAATATTAATATATTCTAACCTAACCTAATTTTTACCTCTCGCTAAGAGAGGTATTGGATTCATGCTAAAAATCGCATATCCAGATTTTAGTGAATAAGCACGTTTTAAGGTCCCTAGAATCCGATTATAACATTTTTACGATGATGTCCGTATGTGTGTGTGTGGATGTGTGTGAGGATGTTGGATCCACGATTTCTTAAATACTATAAGACTTAAGACATTTTTAACTACGGATTCCTCAATCTAACAATAATGGGAAGAGTTGATTAAGTTTTGGTAACAACTGAACAACCGGAAGTAGTAGTTACAAAGAAAAATCATTTAAATATTATTTATCGAAAATTTATGTAAATACTTATATTAAAGAACGTTAAATTCTTTATTCAATAAATATAAATTCATTATTATTTCTATAGATTTACAGATAAAAAAATGCATATAAAATAATTTTATGCAAAAAAATCTCAGATCAAACTACATCAAGACAAGAAATTCAAATGTTTTTAATTGACTCATAAATGTCACTGTCAATTATATTTGTATGCCATTGTCAAAAATACTTGTACATCCTTATGAAGATTATTTAAATAAAAAAAGTCAACAACGCAAAAGAATATACGTAAAAAAGAATACAAAAGGAATTTGCAAAAAAATGTCGAATAAAAAAGAAAAGGAAAGTAGAAAAAGAAAATTTCAGGATATTGAATATAAAGAAAAGTATGTATTGCACATAATTTATATCAAAATATCCCATAGATTTTGCAAATATATGTGAGAATTATTTTGTAGTGAGACATGAATATGTATTTGTATTTAAAAATATTTTTTGTTTTATGCGTACAACCAGGAAAAATATCTGGCGAGAGGTTATTTGCTGGCCACATCAGATTTTTAATATTAATATTAAATGTACAATTTGTACAATAATTATAGAAGACTAATCTAATTCTGTCTGAGATTCTTCCAATACATTTTGTACAGTATTATGAAAAAGAACACTAACAGTAATTGAAGATGCTGGATGCCTGTACACTCAGTATTATGAGTAACATTACTAACATTTCGGTTGTAGAAAAAATGTTGTATGCAATAAGATAGTATATTTTGTCTCGTGCTACAATTTCGCACTCGACCAAAAAAGTATCACTTTACACACTTGTTGCATAAATAACTATTTCTTTTTAGTTTCAAATTCAAATTAAAGTCATTTTTAATTTTACAATAGTTGGTGTATCACTTTATCATTAGCAAGTATCAAGTATAAGTACATAAATTATGGTTGGTTACATTGTGTTGATTTTGCTGGAATACTGATACAGTCATCCTTTTGCAGTCAGAATCTTCCTCCGTGAAATTGCCTTTAATTACAATTGTAACTAAGGCAATATTAGATGAACTCGTAATTTATATAATTAATCCACTATCTTCGTATCGAGAATTGTGTCTGGAATCAGGTACCTAAACCTAACATACTTATAAATCAACTCTTCCGGAAAATACATAACTAGTATACATTTATTGGTGATAGAGCAACGTTTTATAATTATTATGTAATTGTCGCAAAATAACATTATTAATAAAAACTTTAGGTAAATTTGGTGTTATAACATATAGCTAATAAATTGTGATAAAGATAGGTTGTCCAGACGTCCTCTTTTGTCCGGACAAGTCGTCTTTTCAGGGAATAAAATTCTGTCCGATATATATCTGCAATTTCTATGTACAAAGTCCTTTATTTACCAAATACCCTCTAAACGCCTAAGCCTAAACTATACCCAATCTAATACTCCGGTATTGAGAGTTGTATAGATAGATCATAAATTGCGTGAATTCTATGTCATTTACGTTAAGTGAAAGAATTTTGAACAAACATGCGGGCAGAGCCAAATCATTTTACTGGTTCGGCTCAAAAATTATCCAATTCCGACCAATAGAATAACTTGTCTCTGAAAGCGAGTTAGTACAAAATTGTTTATTGCACGAATATTTTCAATTAGTGCGTACAATATTTATATATTTTTATGTAGTGAAAAAGATCAATTTATGTGACTCCATTTATTGAAGTCTACTGTTTGAGAACAAAATCGTCGTCTCGTATATCTACGCCATAGAATATTAAAAATATTATTACGGCTTAACGAATAATAATAAAGATTTACTAAAACTACAAGTCGCTTTTATTTTAGATGCAGTTTCATAAAAAATATTTAAGAAATACTGGAGGATGTGATATTATATTTTATTTAATTACCTAACCAGTATTTTTTTCTTATATGTGTTTTGTATCTGCACCTGTCCAAATATTTATATTTTTGTCAATATCAATAGTATTTGTGCTAATAAAATGAAATAAAATTAGACCACGCCATAAAAAAAATCGTCTCCGGCGGTTTCGGCCTCGCTTCGCTCGGCGTCCTCTTTTTCATCGATTCAAATATGGTCACCCTCACCCTAAATAAAGATTGTGTTGTAATATCAAAAAATACTTAGTACTATAAATGGCAAATAAATTTAAGTGGTATGTAGGTATAGTTCAGTACGAGTTACGTTGCATCAGTACATCGTATGTCGTAGCCACAATTTCATTAACCTGTTATGTTGCAGAATTTTAAGATATTTCATCGTAATGGATATCTTTGCGGGTGACCTTCGGCTTTACCTGTGGCGAATTTCCGCACAGGCGCAGGACGCGCGCGCTTGGGGCCTCTTAAACCGAAGGGGCCTGAAATTGCAGGTCTCAAAACAAAAAAATTGTTTTATTTTATTATTATTTTTCTAATATAAATAATTAATAATTTATTAGTATTCTCTAAATTAAATTGACAAATGAATAACATCTATGCCATATGTTTTGTAATTGCCTAGGGATCATATTTCAAACCTTATGCAAGTTTGCTCTATACTGACGAGATAAAGATAGAATCTAATCTGAACGCTCTATTTGTGAAACTTATAACTTCTTCATTTGAAAATTTTCAAAATATACTTTAGTCTAACGGTACAGAACTCAATTTGACGAAATTCGGGTATATAATATGATGTAAATAGCTATCTTATCTCTATTCTGATGGTTTGCACGCATTTCGCGATAAATTGTTTATTAGTTTTTTAGGCTGTATTTGTGGATATGACATTTTCGCTTACAAATTTTCAAAAATACTTTAATGTTAAGAACATTCAATTTATAGGAATTTAATCCTACTTTTAAAAAAATGCCAAAATAAGTATAAATTTTGATTTCCGTTCTAATTTTTGTGGAAATTAAAATGTTCATGGTTTTGCAACTATATGTATATAATCTTTAAAATAAAATTCTTGAGGGGTTTATATTCCAGACTAGGTTAAAATTCAAATATATTTTTGTTGTATTTTTTATTAATAAACCATATTTTCAAATAAATCGTATAGGTATGTATTATTTTTTATTAATAATCTAGAATGCGTGCTACAGTAAAAACACGTGTAGAATGCTCACTGTAAGTGTAATGGTATTGAAAATATTTAGTGATGGGGGTGGGCTCAAAATTAAATTGCGCTTGGGGCCTCTCAAATGCTAAATCCACTACTGGGCTTTACTCATTATTCGCTGATAGTTTTATATGTTTAACTCTTCAGATGATAGCAATTACATGCAGTGAGTCAGTAACATTGGCCAGTCACCCATTGGAAGATGATTTTTTCTGTTGCTCACTACTTTCTCAAAGACAAGCTCTATACTAAAATAGAGTAAGAGTAAAGTGTTGAAGGACCAATGGTTGAATTGTTTAAAGATGATGAAGAAAGGCATAAATGGTCCAAAACGTGTAGTTTAAAAGTTCTTTATTACGGACGTTTCGAGCTTAAGGCAAGCCCATCTTCAGCTATCGTTGAAATATACATTAATTTTTAACAATATTCGTAACAAAATTTCATTACAATCGTATTAATAACAATGAAAAATATGAACTAAGTTATTTACAATTTTTTTAAAATTTTAAACCAGCATTTCAACCATTAAACCGAGTTGGTGAAATACTGTATTTCACGTCCGTAATAAAGAACTTTTAAACTACACGTTTTGGACCATTTATGTCTTCCTTCATCATCTTTAAATAAAATAGCATAAAGTGTCTTAACATGCGACATTTGCATTGTCAAGTTTTAGTAATTAGTTTAGCTTAATTATAACTTTGGCTAATTATGTAAATAATAATTGTTATCTGAATACAATAATATAAATCATGTCTAAGTGTCTATTTCAATTTAAAATATTATGTTTGTCACCTCTTATAATAATAGAAGCATAGTAAGGCATGTTTGACTCCCTTTTTCTTTCTTACAGTACTATGGTTTAATTTTATATCTAATATTCGTAAGTTATAAAGTTGGAAATAGTTGAAATCCATAAAAACTAACGTTATACTTTGTAGAAGCAATAAGCATATATTCCCAGCACTATTATTCGCTCCATACATCTTAGCTTAAGAGAAATAAAGTGTTCACAATGTTCCATTCCATGAAAAGAGAGATTAAGCTGAATAGTGGCATTATTAGTGAAATAAACTAAGAACATTAAATTTCTATAAAGCGATCATTACTGCAGCAATTTAAAATTTTCCAGCCGCTTGCATCCATGCGAAATGGAACAATAGAACAAAGTTCGCGAAATAGAGCATCTGGTTTTTATTTAAAACCGGGCGTGCGTTATGTGGCGGTCTCAAACGCTTTAAATACCACTGAAGAATACGAGACCAGCATACGAGCAGAATTTGTACCTTGCGAAAATAGCCCAACATTCAACTAATCATTGACACATACAGTTTAGCTAAATATTTTCACATTGTATAATATAAAGATTTGATTTGTCAGGAATACATTGACAATGAAGCGGATTCTAGTATAAGATTGAGTCTCGTTTCAACCACGGTAGGAAACAGACGTGTTAATTGTGCTCCGTAATGATGATGATATTAGTTATAGTGAAATGTAGGATGTGAACTGAAAGTTTGTAATAAATATACAAAACAATTAAGGACCTGGCCAAAATAAGGAATTTAGATTAAGATTCTGGCAAATAACCTAGGATAGGAAAGGATCCATTTCCAGCTGATAAATCGAAATTGGATAATGGAATAAATTAACACTTCATCTTAAAATGACAGGATTGTAATGCTCGGAAATAAATTCCACATAATAAGTAAAAATAACATGATATTTAATATCGTATTTACATTGTCTTTTTAAAGACTTTTCTGCTCTCTATATTAATTCCCTTTTCAGATTTATTATTTAAGCGTAATTTGTAATTAAGACTTTCAATACCTATTTTTGAAAAAATGCTACAGATATAAATAGAGATCATTGAGTAGTTTATCTTTATATCTATATATATTATTAAATTAAAATAAATGCAAAAGTACTATACAACTTGCTAAACTTTTCATAAATTATTGAATTGAAATAAATATAAACTTACTAGTTATTGTAACACCATTAACAATATTGAAAAACATCGGTAATATTGCAGAGCTGGAAGACTATACCAAAAACATAAGAAAGAATGAAAACAACAATTCTTAAATAAAACTAGAGACAATGTTTTATGTATAAGCCAAAAATAAACTTCAGAATTAAGAAGATCATCCAATATGGAATTCTGGTAAATTTCTTTTAAATTCGCATCCACTTTCAGGAAGAGTAATGACACCCAACATAGCGTATTCAGGATTAAGTTTCACATTGTCAACAGCTCTGTTAAGAGGAATCTGTATCTGAATGAAACAATATCTAGTATGTTATTAAAAACTGTGGAACTAACCGTGGTTGACTGGCTAACAGTAGTTAACTGACTAACCGCAATTTTTAATATCCTCGGCCGGTTTACCTTTTAACTCCAAAAAACAAGTATTCATTCAACATAACTACAAGTAGCCGGTAAATATTAAATACACTTTAAGATGAAACCAGTTACTTAGGCTTACGAATTATTCATAATTTAATTCAATTTTCGTTTGTTATTGAGAAAAATCAGTAACAGACTACTTAGTGAACTAATCGTTCATAATAGCGAACTATCCAATAATTGTTAATATCCAGCTAACCGATTAGTCATAATAATCAGTAACGAAACCAGTGTAACATACATACAACCCATCTTTTTGTTCTTCTCGACGGTAGTAATCGATTTAGGGCCGGTATTTACATCTCCGGATAAAGTTCAGGATAACTATCCATCAGATAAATGATAAAATATCGCATCGAAATAAGAGCATAAAAGAGGAAAATTATATTGAATGTCATTTTTTGATGCGATAATGTTCATTTATCCGACAGATAAGTTATCCAGCACTTTATCCGAAGATGGAAATACCGGCCCTAAGCAGTTAATAGTTTAACCCTTTAACCGAGTTTTTGACTGCACTAGTCTATTATAAAACTTGCATAAAAACAAATGTGGAACCTAGTTTAAAAAAATCTGATGTGGCCAGCAAAATAACTTCCCGTCAATTCCATGTTTAAAATAGCAATGAGCTTTAAGTAAAGCATCACTTCCGATTGATCGTTTGTAAACAAAATCTAATTTGTTGTTCCAATAAATAGAAAAATCTGTAAGACGAAATTTTGGATTATATTTTATTATGTTTTCCTCGAAAATATGTTACGAGCTCCAAATTTAGTATCACTTCCGATTTATCATATAAATATAGTCAAAATTTAATATGTTGTTTCAAATTATACACGAGTTTTCAATACCAAATTTGATAAGTTTTGGATCATGTTTTAATATATATTTTTTTAAGAAAATCTGTTTATAGCTTTCTGTAAAATACTACTTCCAGTTTATCGATCTTAGAAAAAAAATCTAATATATTGTTCTCATTAGTATAAAAGTCTTAGAAACAAAATGTGAAAAGTACTGGTTTGCATCAATATATTTTTCACGAAAATATGTTCGGAGCTTCAAATAAAGTATCACTTTCGATTTCTCAATTGTAGCCAAAATCTAATATGTTGCACCCCTTCATATAAAAGTCTTAAATACTAAATTTGACAAGTTTGGAATATTATATATATATATATATATATATATATATATATATATATATATATATATATATATATATATATATATATAATTATATTTTTCACGAAAATCTGTTTAGAGCTTCAAGTAAAGTATCACTTCCGGTTTATCAATTTTAGAAAAAATCTAATGTGATAAAAGTTTTAAATGCCAAATTTAAAAAATTTTGGTATATAACAAAATATTTTTCACGAAAAACTTCAAGTAAAATATTATTTCCGGTTTATCAATTTTAGAAAAAATCTAATATGTCGTTCTCATTAATTTAAACGTTTTAAATACCAAATTTGAAAAGTTTTGGATTGTATCAATTTATTTTTTACGAAAATCTGTTCGGAGCTTCAAGTAAAATATTACTTCCGGTTTACCAATTTTAGCCAAAATTTAATATGTTGTTCCCTTTCATACAAAAGTCGTAAATACTGAATTTAAAAAGTTTTTGCGTATATCATAATATATTTTTCATGAAAATCTGTTCAGAGCATCAAGTAAACTATCACTTCCGGTTTATTAACTTTAGCCAAAATCTAACATGTTGTTTCCCTTGATATAAAAGTCTTAAATACTAGAATTGAGAAGTTTTAGATTTTATTTTAATATAATTTCTACCTCCCGTCACACACCGTAACGGAGGTAATGTAATCATGCCAAAAATTCGATGGTGAGTTTTCGGTAAATAAGCACAAATTAGGGTCCTTACAATACGTTTTTACTATTTTTACGATGATGCTTGTGTGTGTGTGTGTGACGATTTTTTTCGTCCACGATAACTCTTATCACAAACTTCCAAATATTTCTATTTTCCGTATTTAAGCTTTATGCAGTCATATAAAGAGTTGATTAGATATTGGGTAAAATTGGAAGACCGAAAGTGATACTTCACATGAAGCCCATAACAGTTTTTAAAGAAAAACTATATTAAAATATAATCCAAAACTTCTTATTTTTAGTATTTAAGACTTTTATATCAAGAGAAACAACATATTAGATTTTGGCTAAAATTAATAAACCTGAAGTGATACTTTATTTGAACATCTGAACAGATTTTCGTGAAAAATATATTATGGTATACTCCAAAACTTGTCAAATTTAGTATTTAATAGTTTTATATAAAGGGAAGTAACATATTAGATTTTGGCTAAAATTGATAAACCGGAAGTGATACTTTATTTGAAGATTTTTGTGAAAAATAAATTGATACAAACCAATACTTTTCAAATTTGGTATATAAGACATATATAATATCAGAACGACATACTAGATGTTTTCTAAAATTGATAAATCGGAAATACTACTTTACAAGAAGCTATAAACAGATATTCTTGAAAAGATATATATATATATATATATATATATATATATATATATATATATATATATATATATATATATATATATATAATTTGAAACAACATATTTTGAATATACCTATATGATAAACCGGAAGTGGTACTTAATTAGGAGGTCTTAACAGATTTTCGAGGAAAAACAAAATATAATTCAAAATTTGGTATTACAGACTTTTCTTTTGATTGAAACAACAAAATAGATTTTGTTTACAAACGAGCAACCGGAAGTGATACATTACTTAAAAACTCATTGCTATTGGCACATACACACATATATATATACGCACACACACACACACACACACACACACACACCATACACACACACACACACACACACACACACACACACACACACACACACACACACACACACACACACATTTAACACACATACACAACACACACACTCACACACAACACACACACACACACACGCACACGCACGCACACACACACGCACGCACACACACACACACACACACACACACACACACACATATATACAGGGTGGTGGCGGTTAGGGGTGAACATAGGGATTTAACATGGGATTTTAGTTTTTTGCAATTTCCTGCTCTCCTGTTCTTTTTACGGCAAAAACTGTAGAGTACAAAATTGTTCAGAATTAAAAATTGCATACTAAAATGTATTTACATTTATTATTATGTTTTTGGTTTCTTCACAATTTTAAAAAGAAATATCAAAATTTCTATTATTTTGTAGCAATAGCCATGGAATTTATTTTTTGCTGGTTGTCAAAAATTATTTATAAACGTCAACCACGCATTTTTTATTAGGTACCTATACCATTTAATAATAAACCAATTCCAAATGTATCAACTACGTAGAATTTTCATTTAACATAGCCAATACCATTTCTTCATTCACTTCGTTATAACGTCTTCTATTATTATTATTTCCTTCATTACCTTCGTTCACAGCTACACTAGCTGTGTTCTCGTGTGTTCTCAATGTTTTTAACAAGTTTAGAAATTGTTGCTATAAAAGGAATTGGTGTATTTCGTACTTTATGGAAAACAAATCACGTACCTATTCTTCTAAAACTATTTCCACCATAATAATTTTTTATAATGAAAACTCGTTCCTTATTCGAATAAACATTCATTATTAAATTAACTTTTTATTAGAGAAAATTTCGAAAATTTGACAGAAATTGAATGACATTATTATGTTTAAACATTTGAGTTATAAGTCATGGCTATTGCTACAAATTAACAGAAATTTTGAAATTTCTTTTTAAAATTGTGAAGAAACCAAAAACATAATAATAAATGTAAATACATTTTTGTATGCAATTTTTAATTCTGAACAATTTTGTACTCTACAGTTTTTGCCGTAAAATGAACAGGAGAGCAGGAAATTGTAAAAAACTAAAATCCCATGTTAAATCCCTATGTTCACCCCTAACCGCCACCACCCTGTATATATATATATATATATATATATATATATATATATATATATATATATATATACCCTAAAAATAGTAAAAACGTGTTGTGGGGACCCTAATTCGTGCTTATTTTCTGAAAACTCACCATCGAATTTTTGGCACGAATACATCACCTCCCTTACCTACGGTATCATGGGAGGTAAAAATCTGATGTGGCCAACACAACACCCCGAGCTATTTAATTTTCATTATTTTAAATGTAAATACTTACATATTTAGTTATACTAGAAACTGTACTAAAATCCATTCCATATAACCATAGTTCTATTTACTATTTTCATTTTAAAACGTTACTATTATTAATTTGAAATATTTAGTACTTTGACAGTGACATTTTTCTGTCAGTTACATACATTTGAACTGTCTAATCAAGTAGTTGTGTTTGTTTCTCAATAAAATGTATAGAAATAATATTAATGCAAACCAATATGATCTTTAATTTTTATCATAACATAAATTACAAAAAAAATAACATTTAAAGGTATTTTTCGGACAAAAATTATTTTGAGCTTCAAGTAAAGTGCCATTTTCGTGAGAATGTTAAAATTGGATTCTAGGGACCCGAAAACATGGTTATTTACCAAAATCCCGATATGCGATTTTTAGCACGATCCCTATACCTCACTTGCCAAGGATAGCGAGACGTAAAAAGTCACAAAAAATTCTACTAGCAACTTACAGGCGTATAAGCATTTTTTAGGTACACTATTTTCTGATTAATATTATTATTTGATTTCATTTTACGAACTAGATTTTAGACTGAAAAATATCATGTAAAATAGGCTTAATATTGCATCTGGCTGTTTCCGAAAATAGCAAATAGCATGAATTCGAAGTTCGTGCTCATGATATATTACATTACCAGTTTTGTTATGTCAAAAAATACTTATAAGGTCTAAATTTTTGAATAATTAAACATTTTAGTAGCGGATATTGGGAGCAGATTATATTTGAAGGTTAAAGAATATTTCAAGTTTAACGAACATAATATTCTTTCATTTATGAAGCAATGAGATGTGCTTACGCCAATGGGAAATTTCTTTTTACTATTGTAATGAAATAAAAGATGTTTTACACATATCGATAAATCGACCGATTTACTGGTTGATTCATGGCTTTCAATTTATCAGTGCTTGTAAAAGTAGAAAATCGAGCAATTTCCCTATATAGGAAAATAAATCACCCGATAATTGATTTGTTTTTCATTGATTTTATAGCAAGTTTATGGTTACTTTTGCGTTGCTATCTCTAAAGCATTTGACATATTTTGATAGCAACAAGATTGTAACGATTCCAGTATATGGTTATTAATTAAATAATAGTAGGCATACAATGACAACATTATAAACATTTGCCTAGCAGCATATTGGTGTATAAAATATCTAATGCGCATTTGTTAAATAGTTATTTGTGTATTAAAAGCGTAAAGTGTACTTTGCAATCAAAGTCAAATACTATCGGAAGTATGTTTGAATAGTGTTGATTTTTTAAAATGTCAATGGTTCTATTAAAGGAACAATTTATTTGAATTTTCGCTTCATATTTTAGTACAGTGGTAACTATTCCTTTTAAGAAAGAAACTGACGCGCGTCGCATAGCGGAGCGCGACAATTTTTCGAAAGCGACAATTACACTTTACGCTCCTAATACATACATTATTTTTTATACGTTCTTTCTATATTGCGATATTTCATATTTCTACCAAAATCTGACAAGTAGGATGTATCAAAAAAAATATCTAATATAACTTTAAGGTCAGGAATTAATATTAAAACTTCCCGTGTACAATTAATTTAATACATATTGTAAATCATTAAATAAAAATAAATTTAGTATTTTGCGAACGAGCGAAAAACATCAGCTTTACGATGACAAAAATGAGAGTGTAAATGTCTATTTTATATATTACTCGTAAGAAAAAATAAATTCATACGTAATTAAATTAAATTGCAGCGAGTACGACCCTTGGGTAATATTTGAGAAGTTTCCCAAAAAAGTAGAACAATTCTATTCATTAAATATACCAGTTTATAGCACCATATCAAAGCGTGAAAAATATGAGTAAAGTAAAAGTATTAGTAATTAACACTTTAAATATGAATTAAATTTGTTAATATTGTATTTGTAATTAGTAATTAAAACGAAATACACAATGACAGTTATGAACATTGACTGATTTTTTATTTATATATTTTTACATGTTACTTAGATACAACAGGTGATACAGGTGTAAATTAAATCGTGGATACTTGATATCCGACAGTTAAGTAAACATATTTGACAGTTTTTTTATATTGCTTTTGCTGTTAATATACTAGTATAACCATCTGTGTTAAAAATTTATAACATTAGTTAATGTCAAAACCATAAAAGTAGTGATTCATGGAACATTGGTAGTTTTTGTATCCGACTTGGTGAATTGTTGTGTACTTAAGAATATAAAATAGATATGTTGTAATAAATCGTTAATAGAACTCATTTAAAATTTTACTGCTAATAATGAATTTAATACAATATGTTAAAAAAACCTAACTCAGAGTAGGCTATGAATAGAGAAACGTATGGCTGATCATTATTCAATTCAAAAGTCAAGTTTTCAAAATTGATCATGAAATATGTAATTTTCCTGAAATTCATCGTAACAGGCAGCAAAAGAATATTGTCATTCGTTGTTTGCTAACTTATTTCCGTATCGACAATAAGATTCAAGAAGAAAAGCTTTGATTTCTTTAGATAACATTTTTGACAATATGTCGTGTAAATTGACATTTAATTAAACACTTTCAAATTAAGACATGCCTTTGACTGTGCATAGAGCCTACTCCGAGTAAGGTTTTTTTTAGCACTACTATTTGACGTTATAAGATTGTACAAAATATTAATGATTTACGGTCATGTTGCAGCCTCATGTGGAGTGTCAAATACTGATACACATTAGTTCACACCAACTATAAATAGCCAATTCATAGCATTTAAAAAAAAATTATTATAGTATTTCCATTATTTGATTTCCCATAAATGCAGCTACATGTACTTATATGTATAATATTGCAGCCGAACTCCTTCATATTTTCATATGAGAGGAAAATGAAAAGAAACATATAAAAATTACGGAAATGCAAAGTATTAATCATTGGATTACTGTCACAACCGCACGGCTATGGTAACCAAATAAAATGTAAATTATATTATTAATTATATTTAATGTATGTGAACCATGTACTGGAGTAAGTTATTTTAAAAAAACATTCAATATACCTACGACATATTTTTCAAGATGTCTACTACTGGTAAATATATGTGTCAACTACTAAAAATTTGATAACTGACAAATATAAACTAATGCATTTCGTTTTCTCATTTTGATATTTTTTGTAAGATAGTTATATTTTTTTCATGCGTATTACTTCCTAATACATCAATGAATGCGAATAATAGCTTGTATTTTCCTTAAACAACAAACCCTGTTTTTAAATAACAATATTGCATAAGTTTATTTCTTAAAGTGTGAACTACTGGTGCCTTTACCTTACCTTTGTTGTTCTACAAGAACCAAATTCAAATTAGTATCCCTATATAATTTTGCAAAGGGTTTGATATTTTGTTTAATGATAAGTTTTAAAAATATATAACTTTATATTTTAAACATCATTTTCATTTTCTTAATTTTCATCTTGTAAATGTATAATTTTACAAGAGCTCTTTTTTTTTTTACTAAATAATGATGAATCCACTAAATAGAATTTTAATCAGAACACCTTGTTTTATGCTTATTATATGAACGAAGAACGAATTGCTAGTATTCTCGTGAATAATTTTGAAATGAATTTTTTGTTTTCTAAAAATTTATATTTTTGATTGTGCTCACTTTTTCGGATAAAACTGTACTACATAAATTTATTTTATTATTGTCAATACTATGTTTCTACTAAGAAAAAAAAAGAAAATTTGAAATTTTTAATTTTTAACGTCATTTAAAAATGATGAAAACCGAAAATTTAAGAAATGGACTATACGACCATACTTTGCATCTTGTACATTTTACCAGGCGTGCAAATTTTTTAAAAAATCAGTTGTTGGAAAATTGTGATAATTTTAATATTAAACTGACAGACCATCTTTCAATAAAAATAATATCAAACAAATTGATACCTACCAATAAAAACTTAATGTTTAACAATAAATTGTTTTCCATTGAACAGGCAAGTTTTAAATGAACGTTAAGAATGAATGATATTTTTAAGAAAAAAAAGCATTTACGTTGATACTGATTGAATTACGTTTAATATACGTTTGAAACTGTTAAAATTCGCACGGTCCGAAACTGTTAGTTTCCCTCATATATGCAATGCACCCACATCTGCCTAAAAAGAAGAGAAGAGTTGGCTCGCGCCACCAGTGCGATAAAAGACGGAAAAACAGAAATTGTTTAATTAAGCGTAACATGGATACACCGTATTTTTATTTTGAATAAAAAGATTCGACAAAAACTTTAAAAGTGGCCTGTGTTTGGTCTAATAAGGCGACTCGTTTTCCAAATGAAACGGAAGATTTCGTATTATACCCGCGAATGTAATAATATTTTTTGTAACGCACGACGAAACGTGTGGCCAATTTCCACAAGTTTATTTTGAATTTACGGGGGTGTTGTGTGTTTTATGGCATACTTAAATCTACATATTACTTTTTGCCTGTTGTGGAAAATGTTATTTCTTTATAACACAAAGACGCAACATTTGTAACCAAAATCACAATTTTGGAATTACATGCCATGTTTATTCGTAATTGTTGTATTAAATATCAAACACTATTACTGACAAGAGTGGTAAGAACATTTTATTTCATTCTTAAATTAATAAAATATATCTCAACAAATAAATAATATTTCGTACTTATACTCGCATGTACCTACCTACCTGATAACAATAAATATTAAATTCATTACCACAACTTTTATTTTAAAAGATTTTCAGATAACTTCTACAGTAAAACAATTACTGTAATGTGCAAAATTCAGTACAAGTATGTGAACAAGCCTAAAATAGTTATTTACAAACTAATTACGGAAAGACATACTTTCCACATAAGATTAGCTCTGATTAAAGCACTAGAATAGGGAGTACTTTAATTGCTCGTATGTTGAGATTTGGGATGACGTCTTGTAAATGCATAAATTCGTGTAGACTGTTAATTTTAATTTAAGGTTGTTTAATTTTGACAGTTAATGAAAATAGATGGCACACAAAATTACCTATTATAAAATATTGCCCTTTATCGGTAATTTTGTTGGTCTGTATACATGAAAATCGCGGAAATACCACATTATACATAAAATAAATTTTGTTATTATAAAGACTTTTTCATTGTAGAGTGCCCAGGAAAGGCAGTGCTTTTTGCTAATTTCCGGGCTGCATTCCCCAAGATATTGACAATTTTGGTTGTCAATAGTGGGCTTAAAATGTGAACTCTATGATTGTGAGTACAAAAAATGTTTAAATATTTATTTTATTTACTTAATAATTAACTTTTTTACTTCTTTCTTGCTGAATAATTTTTTTTTTCAATCATCATCATGACCAAGGACATGCTAATCTTTGCAGGATCATTTCAAAACTTCATAATATAGTGTCTAACTTCTACCTTCATACACCTCGTATATGTGTGTATTGTATTTCGGGATTTGAACTTTTATCCACATTTATATACCTCATTGTAATCTAATATACCAATTTAAAAAAAGTCCCACTCCCGATATCGTAAGTAGGATATTAGGACTTTACGTTGCTAATTTGAGTCCGGCTAAAAGAACATTACAGAACCGGGGCCGGGAAGTGTTGTTTGGAAACATTTCGGGGACTGTTTATTTTTAACAATAAAAAACAAGAAACGTCAAACTCAGTTTCTGCAACAAATTGATTTTAATTAACACAATTTGAAACTTATGAACGATTAATATAATAAATTTATAAAAAAAATATAAATTTTTTACACGAATATTCCTTGGATCACTACTACACAACATATCAATAATTCTAAAAGTTGGCCCATCGATAATTACTGTGCGTGGTAAAAACTTCTTGATGTTACTGGAGTACTTGTATCACTAAAAAATTGTAGACTTTCCGTTATTTTATTTCGAAATTTGTTGCGTACAAGCTTCACCAAAAGAATATGCGGCTATCATTTCTGACAATCAAGACAAATAATACAAATAAAACAAATACAGTCAAATGTCACAAATTCGAAGATGGTGACCTAAGTAAAATAGACATGTTTTGAATTAATATAAATGTTTAAAACACGTAAACAATATGAAATAAAATGTACGTCATACGTCCGCGAAGTATTATTACGGTACTCATTTCGAAATTCCTGATTCGGATTCTTCGTCGCCTTGTTCGTAATCTTCTCATTCGTACTACAATAACTCACTTCTTAGCGTTATAACGTAAATAACTACTATTTTACCGTTAAGTTATCTTTCTATTATCGACGCGATGTAAGTATTACTTCCCTACACAGCTGGACTTACCTGCCTCTTTGTGAAATACCACAGTTAGATTTTTTTAATTTAGGATTTTTAATTTAATTTCTATCTAATTGGCCTCATTTCATAAATATTTTCATTTAAAGGTTACCATTGACGTGTCAAATGTGACAGATAACAGCGTTTTCTTCTTAAATTTTTTACTAACATTCATTTTTACCTTCCGTCACCTTTAGGTAAGGAAGGTATTGTCTTTGGTCAAAAAATTCGGTGGTGAGTTTTTAATGAATAAGCACGTTTTAAGGTCCCTAGAATACGATTTTACTATTTTTACGATGATGTCTGTATGTGTGTGTGTGTGTGTGTATGTGTATGTATGTGTGTCCGTGTGTGTGTGTGTATGTAACAAAATTTTCGTCTGCGATAACTCTAATACTACAATTCCAAAAATTATAATTCTTTCGTATTCCTCTTCGTTGCATCCATATGAAGAGCTGATTAGATTTTGGTTATAATTGGTCAACCGGAAGTACTCTTATTTGAAGATTTTAACAGTTTTTCTTGAAAAAACGATGTTAAATATCATTTTTTTACATTTAATGTTATTATAAATATTAAAGAACATTGTATTCTCTATACGATTTGACTGCATTTTATACTTAATATTAAATGGATATAGAGTTAAAAAATTATAAAGAAATTAAATTTTATAAAGTAGACATAGCTATGAAAACAGCTACTATATTATGAAAATTCTGATTGAAAGATGTCAGTGTCAATTGACATATTCGTAGTATATTTGTGTTATATTATAATTTTACTCGAAATTTAGGATCTTTTGCTCGAAACTTTCTGTATAGAATTTTTATGAAGTACATACAACTGTCGAAAGGTAATGTACGTATAAGAAATTTAGAATTTTTTACAAGGAACTTTCTATATGGATTTTATAGAAAATACATAGGCATTTACGAAAATTCTACCGGTAGATACCGCATCTACCGACTGTGTTCGAAAACACGACTGGTAAAAAGTTACCGCGTTCGAAAATTGTACAATATCTACCAGATCCATCTACCGGATTCATGAAGAATCTAATCTCAAAAAAGGTAGTGATGCAAAGCGAAGTGCACGCGTTAAAAGTGGAAATGTGTTCAAAGTATGACTCTGCTCAGTTTGTTAACTACATAAAATTTCTAACCTGTTTCAAATTTTCAAATTTTTTATAGGTTATGGATCTACCCTGTTTACCACTTGCGTTCTTAAAATATCGATTCCGGTAGCTATAACCTGATAAACAGCTGTTTACTGGTAACAATTCACAGGTAGAATTTTCGTAAATGCCTCATATAACTGACGGAAGGTAATGTGCTGGCCACATCAGATTTTTTAATGTAGATATCAATAATCGGAATGGAAAAAATCATATATGCAACACAAAATGTAGGTACATTTGACCACTCCCGAACATATTTGATTTGCCAACCGCGGCTGTCTCTTGGCCGCAAAATTGTTCTCAAATGGTAAATGGTAGCATAAATAATATTAATAAATTGAGATATACAGGAATATTATTTTTGATATTACGGACTTGTTAAAATTCTTTTCATATACTCTTGGAGAAGAAATTAATAGTACACGGTCTATAAATATTAAACTATAATGTACTTGTATAACATGATGAAATGTTTTTTTTTTTAAAAAACTATTGTTAATTTCACATCAATAAATAATTATTACCTACTTTTGGATGTACCAGTGTACTTTTCTTTGGTGGAGTATTTCGGTATTTACGATATGGTTACCATAGAATGCGCTTAGCAGGCTAGATGCTATAGATGTGAAAATAATACTATGAAATAATTTGTAAAATACAAGTCCCCTAAGCGGGACATCGGTAATATGTCCAACATTTTTAAATTCAATTGAAAAATGCCTGTATGTTTTATACCGCAGAAAATAAATAATAGTCAAAATAAAGAAAATCATTTACTTGCATACTACGTAAGTATCTCAGTTATGCCTGTACTATGGAAAAAAACTATTCTAAATTTCAAACATTTGTGTATGGACAGTCCAATACCTAACATACTAACATTTTTCCACATTCAACACATTCCCAATAACTCTCCATCTATTCTCTACCTACACCTCAACATGCGCGCGCTAAAACAGCCCCATAGTAGTGTTATGGATGGAGCACCCAGACAAAGTGCAATGCAGAGGGAATAATGACACAAAATGTCCGGCCGTCAGCAGCAGAGTGCGCTGATGAAAAGCTGCACACGAGAGCTTGTAAACAAACAGTAATTATAACCGGACAGCACGATGTACTTCAAGAGGAAAATACTGTGGTGTGCAAAACAGTCTATAAATGCTGTGGAATAAACAGAATAAAACTCTGGGCAATAGATGATAAATGGTGTTTGTGTTGTTGTTTAGTTGAAATTACAATTGAACGCAATTTGTAAATTATGGTGTACTATTATAAATAATTAGAACTTTGTAAAATATCATGAAACTTTTACTTTTCACTTTCCATGTACAAATTTTGTGGCTTCATACATCTAAGATGTAGCTAATATCAAAATTATTAAGTCAAAAAATTCTTTACACGAACTTATGTTTGCAAAAAAATTACAATTATCTATTAAAAAAAATGAAAACAAAACAATAATTTTTATTTTCTGCATTTATATTTCGCTTTATATTTGTAAAATTACGTATCAAAGGTGGAACAAAATTTGCAAATCGTGAAAAGGAAAGTGCACATAGTTTGGTAGAATAGGCTGGGCCAGTGGCGTAACTAACGGGCCCGCAGAGCCCGCATTGCATCTAGAGAGGCCCCAATTTACATGATTTATAATTTTGTTACTACTGCGAAATTTTGAATTTATTCTTTTTTTGTAGCAACATATAAATTTCTTTAGTCCTTTATTTTTTTAAATATCAATTTCTAAGGGGCCCCTTATCCATTATGCAAAATCAAGCTCTTTATTTTCTAGCACATTTCGGCCGGTAGAATTTCGATTTCTTAGCAAATATTTTCCTGCAACTGATCCAAAGTTTTCCTTTAAAATAAACCCATAAAAAGAAGTCTGGAACAGTCAAATCAGGACACCTGGCGGCCAATGTGTATTACCAACACGTGGGATTAAATAACGATACTGATCTATCTTTCTAATCAGAGCTGGGCAGTAACTAGTTACTTTAGTAACTTATTTACTAACTAGTTACTTTTAGGGTAACTTGTAACGTAACTTAGTTACTTTTTAAAATATGATAACTGTAACTGTAACTTAACTTGCTGCGGAAAAGTAGTTGGTAACTTTACGGTTTTTAGTTACTAGTTACTTGAGTAACTTAAGTTACTTAAAGTAACTCAGAAATTAGAATGTAACTTAGATTAGTCAAAGTAACTTAAAAAGTGGAATGTAACTTGTCACAAGAAGTAACGTGGGCGATTAAAATTTCTAAGAAACAGTTTGTTGAGGCTGATGTCTTTCTTAGAAACACAAACTAAAACTGTTTTTTTTTTAAATAAATGTCTGTACAGAGTGGGAGTGTTGTGCTCAGCATCGCGTTCGCGTCGCGTTCTGCAATCGAACAATTCAATGTATTTAAAATATCGCGTTGCGTCTGGCGTTCCTACAGCGTCTGTGGAGCGTCAGCGTTCAATTAAATTTCTTTGTGGTGCATAGATACCTGAAAGTAACATCTATGCACGATTAAAAATTGTTTTAGGGGTGCATAGATGCTACCTGAAAGTAGCATCTATGCACGATTAAATATTTTTTTGGGTGCATAGAAAGTAGCATCTATGCAGAATTAAATTTTTTTTGGGGTGCATAGATACCATCTGAAAGTAGCATCTATGCACGATTAAATTTTGGGGTATATAGATGCTACATGAAAGTAGCATCTATGCACGATTAAAATTTTTTTTAGAGTGCATAGATGCTACATGAAAGTAGTATCTATGCACGATTAAAATTATTTTTTTTGGGTGCATAGATGCTACCTGAAAGTAGCATCTATGCACGATGAAAAATTTTTTTGGGTTGCATAGATGCTACCTGAAAGTAGCATCTATGCACGATTAAAAATTTTTTTAGAGTGCATAGATGCTACCTGACAGTAGCATCTATGCACGATTAAATTTTTTTAGGGATTAAATTTTTTTTTAGAGATTCATAGATGCTATCTGAAAGAAGCATCTATGCTAGCAGTAACAGCGCACACAAAATGTTCGTGTACGTAGGAAAACAAAGTTCCGGTCATTTGACATACGTGGTGCAGTAAAAACATTTTGCTTTGTTTATATTTATAATTTTTAGAAATAAATAATTATTTACAATGGCTGTGAACATCTCATATATGTTGGTGGTAGAATTCGTCTCATTTTTGCAAACTTTCTTACAAAATAAAATATCACTTTTAATTTTTATATTATATTATAATGTAGGACCGTTAATATTAACAATAATAATCTGATTGGGTGTTGCCAAGCAATATAGGTCAAAGTAGTTAGTACAAAAACTCCCTGATATGCATACTACTGAATATCTAAGTCAACAGTCAGTCTACACTTCACTCCATTAAAAGTAGTTAGAAAGTAACTCAAGGTAACTAAGTTACTTTTAATGAGTAACTAGTAAATAACTTAGTTCTTTCATCAAAGTAACTGGAACTTAAGTAACTTAGTTACTTTTTTTGAGGTAACTGCAACTGGAACTAGTTACATATTAAGTAACTTGCCCAGCCCTGTTTCTAATACTATATTTTGTTCAAGTTCTTTCATTTGGGATACCAAAAATGTATGAATCAATTCTCTATAACTTTCAAAAGTGAACTGTGCCACCAAATTCATTTAAAAAAAAAATACGGGCCAATGACATTTTCATAGTAAATGCCACAACATACAATGATTTTGGTGGGATGTAAAGGTGCCTAATCTTGGATTTTCAGGCCTCCCATATTGGTTATTTTGCTTCTTAACATGTCAACTCAGATGAAAGTGAGCTTGGTCACAATATTTACAAGATCTTGTGGTATGAAGATCCTCATGATAGTCATGAAAACACTATAATTAAAACGGGTCCCAAAAACTTTTTACGGGCGGGCCCCCGAACTCTTAGTTACGCTACTTGGCTAGGCCCATGATATACTTTATGTAAAGTAACTGTAAATAATATCATTTTTATTTTGAATAAATAACATTATTGCTTGCATTGAAATGAAGATTTCCTAAAATATAATTAAGTACTTTGCTAAATAATAAGTTCTGATATTAACTTCTTCAAAAAAATTACGTTATACTCTTGGTTACTTAAATTCAACTCATATTTTAGTTTTTACAAAGTTTTTTTTTGCTGGAAAACACTAATTTTCATCCAAATTAAAATATGTGATCAGCTGAAGAAAAAAGAAACAGTTTTGCTAATTATTTTTTGGCACTTGTGGAAAAATGAACAATGAAGCAAATTTATGTTAATTTTTAGCAACGAAACTCTGTTGCCATGGTGACACGACGCTTGCGCAATAGTATTTAGCTTTGAGCATACATATACTGACTAGAAGCCACCTTACGGTGTTTGTTGTGATCGGAAGAAATGCGGAGGGGAGATTTGCGGGGTCGGAAGCCGTGGTGTATTGCGGGCTTCGTATTATCTTAATATTTGTACTTCCTTTTTAAAAAGTATGACTAATTTCTGCTTTTGAAATATGTAAATCATCTTTATTTCAGTCGCTTTGCTCTCACATCATTATTAGCAGGAAACCTAAAAGTTTCACTTTGTTTATTATATTATATTTCAAAAAAATCCCAATTACTTACATTTGAAACAAAATATCTGTACTTTCTTTGAATTTTTCATTAGAATTTGGCACAACACAGTATAAAACCGTATTGCAACATGAAAATAAGGGTTAGGTTACAGCAAATGACAGGAAGTGAATGACAGTAACATATAAAAAAACAAATCGCTGCCACCAAAACACCATGACTTCCAGCTCCGCAAATCCCACTTGTCGCATCTCTTCCGATCACAACATGCTATGCATTGGCATAGGGAATTACTTCTCTAGTCAGTATATGCTCGAAGGTATTTAGTGATGTCTATTAGCATCTTCCCACTGAGTAGGCTATTACCCATTACGTTTTGTACTGTTGACGTTATGTTTTTTAACATGGCTACTAAATCGATGCTCCTGTCCAGTGCGTGGTTCGCTCTGTTATTCGATTTCTCCAAGCCTGGGACGACTATCACTGCAGCGACGTATTTCGAGACTCTTAAATGTCTGCGAAGGGCAATATATAACAAGAGGAGATGCATGTTGTCGTCAGGTGTTGTTCTTCTCCATGACAATGCACGCCTTCACACTGGAGCACAGACACGGAAAATGCTTCAGATATTCGGATTAGAGTTGTTTGACTACCCGTCCTACACCTTGGACCAGCCACCAAACGACTTTCATATGTTTACTGGGATGAAAATGTGATTGGAGAACAAGCAATTCGAGAGTAGGTGAAAACCAATGTGACAGTTTGGCTAAGCGGCGACATTTTATGAGCAGTGGTTACAGAAACTGGTGCTCCGTTGCAATAAGTGCGTTAATATCGATGGCGATTACGATGAGAAGTAGCATAAATAAGTAATTTGCGTATATTAAAAGTTTTTTACCGCAGTATTTTTTTTCCCCAGATTATCGGAGGTTAAAAAATAGCTCTCTCATATAATCATTTCACAAGCATATTATATTCCGTTATTTTTCAAAAATATTTCGGTGTTTATATCTATTTTAACATTACTGTATTCTGCGCACAGTGCGCAGTTCTAGTATAAATCTTGGTTGGAGAATACTGTCGGAGCTAGTATGCAAAAGCGTCTGAAAGACATTCTAATATTAAAGTTGAATGCGTTTTTACCTCCCGTTATACCGAAGGTAAGGGAGCAGGTAATGTTATCGGTCCAAAAATTCGATGGTGAGTTTTCAGTAAATAAGCACAAATTAGGGTCCCCACAACGTTTTTACTATTTTCACGAGGATGTGTGTGTGTGTGTGTGTGTGTGTGTGTGTGTGTGTGTGCGCGCGCGCGTGCATGTGTGTGTGTGTGCGTGTGTGTGTATGTGTGCGTGTGCTTGTGTGTGTGTGTGTGTGCGTGCGCGCGTGTGTGCGTGACGATTTTTTCGTGCACGATACCTCTCACAACAAACTTCGGAAAATTCTATTTTTCGTATTTAAGCGTTCTACATTTATATAACTTATTAAATTATAATCCAAAACTTTTCGATTTTAGTTTTATTCCAAAGGGAATAATATATTAGATTTTGGCTAAAATTAATATACCGGAAGTGATAGTTTACTTGAAGCTCTGAAGAGATTTTCGTGTGAAAATATTATGATATATTCAAAAACTTTTCAAATTCAGTATTTATGACTTTTATATGAAAGGGAACAACATATTAGATTTAGGCTAAAATTGATAAACCAGAAGTGATACTTTACTTGAAGCTCTGAACAGATTTTCGTGAAAAATATATTATGATATATTCCAAAACTTTTGAAATTTGGTATTTAAGACTTTTAGATTAATGAGAACGATATATTAGATTTTTTATAAAATTGATAAACCGGAAATGATATATTATACTTGAAGCTCTGAACAGTATTTTATGATATACATAAAAAAAAATCAAATTTGGTATTTAAAACTTTTATATTAATAAAAAGGACAAATTAGATTTTTTCTAAAATTGATAAACCGGTAGTGATACTTTACTTGAAGCTCTGAATAGATTTTCGTAAAAAATAAATTATGATAATATTCCAAAACCAAATTTGGTATTTAAGACTTTTATATGAAAGGGAGCAACATATTAGATTTTGGCTAAAATTGATAAACCGGAAGTGATACTTTATTTGAAGTTCTGAACATATTTGGTATTTAAAACTTGTGTATAATTTGAAACAACATATTAGATTTTGACTATACTTGTATGATAAACCGGAAGTGGTACTTAATTTGGAGCTCTTTACAGATTTTCGAGGAAAAACATAATTGAATATAACCCAAAATTTCGTATTACAGATTTTTCTATTTATTAGAAGAACAAATTAGATTTTGTTTACAAACGATCAATCGGGTGTGATGCTTTACTTAAAGATCATTGCTATTTTAGCCACATCAGATTTTTTTATTCATTGACGTCAAAAAAATAATTTTCATACTTTTTATTACGTACTAAAATTTAGTAATAGTTATATAAGAAATTATGAATTATAACGAATAAGATATTCTTTAATATTTGCATTAAAAAATTTAGAAACGACATGTAAGTGTGCTTTCGCAAATAATTTCTTAATAATATCAATTAAAGATCTCTTCCGAATGAAACATTTAAATATCCAAAATAAATATATAAATATTTAGGTGACAAATTTCTAAGTGCCACGCGAAATGTAAAATTATACAAATGCCATGAAATTACAGACGTGGTTGAAATTGAAATGAAACGCCAAAAATAGAGAAAAATACCAAAATATTTCGACTCATGCACTGGTGTAGGTAACTCTGAGTGTTTATCATATATTTAAACAAAATGCATATTATTATTAATAAAAAATATTCATATATCATTAATAGTTTCTACAAGACATTTTTTTAAATATCTAAGATCCGATCTCACCACTTCTAGTTAAAGTGACACTTTATTAAGCATTAGTTAAGAATTAAACTGAAGATTAGAAGCGATGCAAACAACTGTTTTAACTTCCAGTTAGCTCTAACCAAAGGTGGTTAGAACAATTTTGCAACATAACCATTGGTTAGCACTAACTGTCACTTAAACTAGAGGTGGCACGAGCGGGCCTTAAACATCAAATTGGCACTTAGATGGTTTTAACGCTATAAATGTAAGTAAATAGTAATAAGCGCTTTTTCAATATCGAAAAAATTCTAAATGTTAAATTGGGAAATATTAATGCTCGTGGGAGAGATAATATTCATCGGAGAAATATTAAAATTAGTTTGTAGGTATCGAATCGTGCTCATTCATAAAGGTTTCTACACATAAATTTTAGTTTGATTTGTTTTCCCTAAAGGAGTTAAAATATGTTCTTCCTATTTCAAGAGTACCTACTTTGTGTTTATATTGTGCAAGTTATGCTTGATGGCTTAGTTATGAGTTGTCAGTTGAAAAGCTGTTATGCCTGCAAACTGTAGTAAACTATTTAGCGAATGTTACAAGTTGATTCAATGGTTATCCTAAGTCCTCGCCAGAGCACAGTAATTAAACATTGTACAATGACTCTATCATCAGTCTGAATGCAGACATTATAATGTATTAAGCCACGTGACAGCAAAAAGACCATGTGTTAACACACAAAAGACACTACACATTCATTATATTTGTGTATGTTTGTTTGTGTGTGTGTGGATCTTCCACTCTAACTCAAATACTAACATTCAGAAAATTATGAAACCTTGTATTTCGAACTTTTTCTGTAATGGAAAGAGCCCATTAGATTTTGGTGAAAATCGAATAACCGGAAATGGCACTTTACTAGAAGCTCAAAATAGTTTTTCTTCGAAAAATACCTTCAACTGTTATTTTTCGAGATTAATGTTATTAAAAAAATTAAAGATTATTAAATTTTCTACAGATTTGCATTAATACTTTTTTAATACATTTTATGAGTAAATTTATAAAATTATCTATAATTTAAATCCCAGAGTCTACGCTTTAAACAAACAAAACGCAGTTATTCAAATGTACGTAACTGACAGATAAATGTCACTATCAAAGAACTACTCATTTCAAAATAATATTAGTAACGTTTTAAAAATAAAAAAGTAAATAGAACAATAGAAAAGGAATTCAATACAGTGTCCAGCATAAGTAAATAAGTAGGTATGTATTTAGATTAATAAAAATTAACGATTCACAAAAATGTTTAAACAAATCCTCATTTTTGGATTAGTGAATTCTATTCTATCCCGGTATTTAAAATTTAATCTTCATTTTATTATAGCTCCGGTGGCTCAATGGTTAGAGCAACGCCTCATCCTCATGTCATGAGTACCCTCGGGGCTCTGGGTTCGAATCCAACTAAGGCATGGATGTGTGTGAATGTGAACCCACTCTATAATTGGGATATAATCCTGTTGAGGGGTTTAAAAAAGATAGTTAATTAGATTAGACTATATTTTAAGAAATAAACTGTCAAAATTAGAATAAAATTCACTAATCCAAAAATAATGTTTAACTTTAACTTTTTTGTGACTCGGGTAAATGGCGGGAGATATTGTGTTGGCCACACCAGATTTTTTATCTAATATTTTCATGAATATTAAATAGCCCACTACCTTTTTGTCCTGCCGCTAAATATTTACTTGTTACTTATTTGGCACCGAAGGACCTATCATTAGTGTCCGTCCAAAGATTCGGTGGCCAGTTTCGGCGGAAAATTGGAGTTTCGGTTTAGTTTTGGTTTCGGCAGCAAACCGGCCGAAACTGCGACCGAAACCGAAACTTCGTTCGTGAGTTTTCGGCGGTGATCGGCATAGCGGAAGCCGTGTGCGTCCCTGACTGCCCGCGGCTCGCGCTATCATATAATAAGCAGGGGGCAGGTGTGATTTTAACCTCACTTTTGAATATTTAAAAAAATATATATTTAATTATATCTTATGATAGATATCAAGAAATTTTAATACCGTAAATTCCTAAAATTAAACCATAATATTTTCCATGGCACCATCATTGACTAAATATGTATGTAATTTATTTCTGACAGTTGTTCCCTGCTTAATTCATTTGTTATGGATTGATCTATTCCCGGCGCTATTTGGTGATGTGATTTTGTAGGTTTTATTGCATTATTTCCTGTCACCTCACCTCACATACAGTAAAAAATTTGTGTTACTCTTGCTTGTTGATTTTATAAAGACAATTAAACTACGTTTATCGAATAAGGGCTTTTTAAAACACATACGCTGTGCAACCTTGCTAAAATTAACAAAAACATAGGCTCAAATTAAAAAAGACAATAAGGAATTACCATAAAAGGTAGTTTTGGTTCCGGTTTCAGTTTCGGTCGAAACTGAAACTGACACCGAAATTCGGTTTCGATTTCTGTTTCGGTGATAAAAACTAGTTTCGGTCGGACACTACCTATCATGTTTCCCGTGCGCACTATATTGCTAAGGAGAATGCTCGGTTACTGATTTGGAAGAAAAAATAATATCCGAGGAATCATTCTGATTAAAGTTTTCACTTTATAATTTTTATGACTTATCTAATCAGGCAGCACGGGAAAAAGAAGATGTGACAATAATTTTATTTTCTTGAAATGTAGTTTCGTGAAAAGTTGCTGAAGTGTTTTCAACTACGAATTATATTTTAGACTTGTTTAACATAAATGCTGTTTATTCATTCTAGTAATAGGTAATGGTTCTAAGAGTTTGGATAAGATAAATTTTAACCCTCCGTCGGTCGGGTGTCCTTGTTGAAACACTTTCGATCGAGTATAGTCTGTAGAGACCAAAGTAAAATATTCTGTGAAGGGCACCAACATACCTTCTAGTGCTAATTTTGCTTAAATATATTTCTATACAAACTTGTTTCTATATAATGCTTAATAAAGTACTAATTTCAAACACATTTTTCTCGTGTCAGTTAAAATAGAAAAAAGCTTACAATTTTACCGCATATTTTCCAAAATTTGAGAATAATGACTAAATAGATGAAAATAAAATTGCTTTATAAGAAATGTTATATCCTTGCATATATTCAGGGTGTCACTAATTAATTGGGTTACTATTGGGATCTCGAAAACTATAAGAGCTACGAGGTCGGTTAAATGGGCAATGTTGTGCAGTTATGAGTACTTATTCAGATTTCGCTAAGAAAAATTAAAAAATCCGAACAGTTTGAAAGTTATAAAAAAACTGATTTTAGATGTCAAATAACTTCGTAATTATAAAAGATATAAAATATGTTTCATATAAAAGTTTCATGATTTGATGAGACAAACTTAAAAATGTCAGAATAAAATTTAAGATCGCGGTTTGCAAGATATACGAGTATACAGGGTTCCGGTTCCTAGTTATTGGAGTTCTTTTGTTTTTCGAAAAATCGTCATATATCCCTATTGATATAAAAAAAATTCTTTCCAAATTACTTTTAGGCCCTGCAAACATCTGCATTTACATTTTTTTTTCACAAAATAGCGATCGATCAAAAATTTCAAAACAAGATTTTTTGATAACCACACAATCGATTTTCGATAGTAAAATATTTATGAAATCTGTAAACTATCTACTACAACATTCATCCTAAACATTTTTTTCAATGTATCCAAAAAAAATCTTTATTCAAATTTACATACATTAAAGTTAATCATTTGTGTGCGTATTTTGCATAATTTGTACGTAAAAATGGCAGAAACACGTTCCCGGGCTTGCATTGTAGGTGAAGTAAATATAAAAAGACTTTTTTATGGATACATTGAAAAAAAAATGTTTAGGACAAATGTTGTAGTAGATAGTTTAAGGATTTTATAAATATTTTACTTTCGAAAATCGATGGAGTGGTTATCAAAAAATCTTGTTTTGAAATTTTTGACCGATCGCCATTTTGTCATTAAAAAAAATAAAAAATAATTGCAATTTCAAATGGTTTACAGGGTCTAAAGGTAATTTGGAAAGAATCCTTTTTTCAATAGCTCTTAAAATAAGGGAGATTGACGATTTTTCGAAAAACAAAAAAGCTGCAATAACTAGCAACCAGGGCATCAATCCAAAAATTGGAACTAAGAAAAGTTGTTTGTTTTAATGTGTTCTAACTAGCATTTTCGGGTCTGATGACTTAGAATTAACACCCTGTATATATTGTTACACGTTTGATCGGATGGGGTCTGTCAGGACAAAATGACATGTGGCAACTATTTGAAATTTTGATAAACAATTTTGTATAGGTAAAACAGTTGCTATTCAGATACTTGAAAGGTACTGTGGCGGTAAAAATTTTAAAAGAAATAATAAACAAATTATTTAAAATTTTCAATTTCCTGTGGACTCACAGAACACACGCGACAGGCAGAGGGTTAAATAAATAACTTACCCATAATACACATATGTATTGCACACTTGAAAACAATTATAAAACGAGGTTGGACAGTCGAATGAAAAAATTACTTGAGCATCGAATAGAGGTCTCAGTTTATTTAAAACCATCTTCAGGTCAATTATATGAAATTTAATTAAAGATTTCATCACACCTATATGTCATATGAATTTAAAAATGGTTTATACATTGACTGATAAGAAGAATTGTAGAAATACTCGAATGAAAAATGTAAAAACGATACACAATTTTGATGATGACAAAAAACAACAAACAAGAAATGAGTTTCTGTTCTAAAAATTAAAATCAGTGAAATTTATACAGATTACAGTAATATAATATAAAGTGCACTGATTTTAATTAAATGATACAGTTTAGCTTACGCGTATATAAATCAAAGAAACTTTGTTCAACTGTTTCATTTTACATATTGCGTGTAATGCACGTAAGAAACGTAACTGCCCCTTTTTCTTCTGTCAAATGAAGTGCCTGGCATACGTTGTAGAGTGTGAGTAGTTTTTACTTTTTAAAACATAGTTAAAGTCTGAATATCAAGATAAATCTGCGAAGTTCTTCTTGCACGTGGTAGCAAAACTAGCAGAAGTGATTTATTGGGCGAGCACCTGAGATATTTCAGGCTTACGAGTTATTTACTACTAAAAGGGTATTTAATGTTTCACCTTGCATCCTCAACACAAATGGAAATTCCGGTCTGCATTTGTTCTGCAGCGGTAATGCGACTGCTTTCTTAAGTGCTTCTCTACAGTACCATTATCTTAACAAATACGAGACATAAAAACGAAATTAATACTACTCTGCACCACGAAACCTTTCATATACATTAGTTGGTTATGCAACAAAAAATTTTTAATGCAGCCCGTAGTATCAGCTACCTTGAAGTTTCAGTATTTAGATTTTTCAAATTTTATCTTACTTTAGGAATTAGTTTATTTTTAATAAATTTGATATTTGGAATAAATGATGTTCTTAATTTATTTTATTGTTTCGATTTTTATGTTAAAGTTTAGATTTCAGATATGCAGTCATAGTAGTGAATTAATTACTTCAGAATATGTAAGATATAAGTAAAAGAAGTATCTATAGTACTTGTAAAAAACTACTATATCTATGTACGTGTTATGCACTAATCAAACATACGTGTAAAAATAACTAGAACAAAACTTTAAATTTAAATTTTTTAATAAAATAGGAGGAGTGTTGTTGAAGTAATTTTATTTTATTTTGTGAAAACGGACTAACAAAACATTTTATTTTAAATCATAGTAACATTTTTCTAATTTTCTTGGTCGGGAGACCATCTATAGAGTAGTGCAGATTAAATAATTTACGACTAATAGCCGATACTGCTACATATCTAAATATATCGTTACTGCTTATTACCCATTGCTGGGAGGGAGTTTCAATATATTATTTTTATAAGTAGTTTTCGCAATGAGTATTTATCTAGATCATATCGTTTACTAGGCTTCATTTCACGAGCTCTCAAAGTTTTTGTGAGTAGTACAAAGGTTAATTTTGTGTAATATGAAAAATTTTCAACTTGATTCTACTCAGATTGGAGTCCAGGTTATTAGTTAAGTTTTGTAATTTGATAAATTGAATTAGGTATTGAAAAGGATTGGTCCATCTCTCGTTTTGTTCGCTTTTCCTTTACGCCATTTCGTTCAACAAAATATCTTTATTGCTATTTGTTTTCGCTAACCTAAATTGGTGTGAAGGGGATTTTTGCTATTATACGAAAAAGGCGAAAAGTTAGAATAGCGTTATGAGCGATCGTTATAAAGACAGAGTTCGTCCTGAGAAAAGAGAGATGCGCAGCATTTGTCATATATCATTACTTTTACTTCTTGTCATTATATTTTAGGTTTTATTTGACAGATATTTGTGTTGAAATGAGACGCTTAAGAATTGTGCAATTAAAAATTAAATTCATAATAATTTAAATTTCTTGTGTGTGTATTATGCTATTTATTAATTATTATTTAAAGTATCCGTTTTTACGAAATTTTACGCATGTTAACTCTTCTTTTCAAAAAAATGTAATGTTTGTTTTTACTCCTAAAGAAGGCACATGATGTGCCGAAACCAGTAGATGCCGAAAATAACCTTATATTATTTGAATATTCAGAAATTTTCTTCTTTCCATTAATTTAAATGTTAAACTAATAATAATAATCAAACCATCCATATATTGAAGTTCCTGCGTTATGGAGCAATATTTCTCAATTTTAGCTGCGTCGTGTTCCAAACTTCCTTCTCACAAAATAAAATGTCACTTTTAACACTTATATCATAAATAACTATTACTTTCATCGCGCAAGTTTCGTTGCAAAATTCTGTCTTCATATCTAAAATTTTAACATCAAAAATTAAAACATTGTAAATAGTTACTAATTTGTAAACGTCATTAGATAATATTTTCCTGAATTAAATATTTTACTTTTTATAATAATATTATTTAAAAAACATATCTTTGTACTGCATTTTCTACTTCGATTTCGCTATTTTCAAATTTAACATTGGTAGTTAAATTTTGACACTGGGTACTGTATGCGGGTCTATTCTGTAAATATTAACGCATGCTTTAAATTGAAGATCAGAGTTAAAAATTTAACTCACGTGTTATCTGGAGATTTACTATTCTGCAATGTTAAATGCGTTATAATAATTAAAAAAATGCTTTAAGTTTTAACGTTTAATGTTATAATTTAGCACTATATACAGTACCTAGTGTCAAAATTTAACTACCAATGTTAAATTTAAAAATGGCGAAATCGAAATAGAAAATGCAATACAAAGGTATGTTTTTTAAATAATATTATTATAATAAGTAAAATATTTAATTCAGATAAATATTGTCTATTGATGTTTACAAATTAGTAACTATTTACCATGTTTTAATTTTTGATGTTATAATTTTCGGTATGAAGACAGAATTTTGCGTCGAAACTTGCGCGATGAATGTGTTCCTTCCAATTTGTTGGAAAATATGTTTATAAAAAAATCTCGATAGTTGAAAGAGGCTGTGAGATATTCATTCGACGAACTGATACCACATGAAGCAGCCGCAAAGATTTAGTGGAACAAAAAGTTAAAGATTTCTCTACTATAATGAAGTAATAAATTATTCTAAATTATTTATAAAATTTTGACAGTATTACATTTTCATGGATTCGGTTGCTATCATACTGCCGCTGGTAGTAGTTTTTTATTGCCAATGAGCCAATCATCAGTAAGTCGAAGTGCAGTTTTAACTTACCAGAATAAAAATAAAATATTACTTAATATAATAAACTTTCCCATCGACATTGCTTCATTAAATTATAAAGTTATAACAAATGCTCAAAAATGGTGGATAGTCACGTAACATATCATATAATTATATCCAAATTGTTCGCAGATATATGCGTCTCTCATATTTAGCCTGTTTGAATTTCGCGCCAAATTGCCCTCGAAATTTTATGTCATGCGTGAGGTGTTGCGTTAGATACTATTGTGGCATATATCTGTTATATGGCTCCAGAAGTCTAAAACTAACCAGACTTAAAATACTGATATGTGAAACATGAAATTAACCTAATAAAACCTATAATCAATAATATATCTGTCATATGTAGTGTATATTTACCAAATGTTTTCAGAACGACTATATCATATGTAACTACCCTCGGTTAACACAAATCACAGGAAAGACTTGATTATAAATATAAACCCTATATTATTATAACATTTACCTATGTGATAAACCTTGTATATATGAATTTATTTCAAAAATTTTGGTTGACATTTGACATTCTAAAACCGCTAGTGAAATAAAATTCTTTAAAAAGCTAACGAAATAACATTGTTTATAAAGCAAAAACTTGAGTGGTGATAAATTAAATACATAGATATAAGTACCAATATTTTTTTTAATTAAGGGACCGTCTCAGTAATAAAGAGACAAATAAAATTTTACGTGAAAATTTTTAAGTGACTTCCTATAAAACAAAGTTGTTGCATTGACATTCGAAATTGTTTGTACTTCTCCCCGAAAACTTTTTTGCAAATGTTTTTGCTTTAATTTTAATTAGCGACGGCTTTTATGGGCGTAACGGAACCGAGTCTTTTAATTCAGTTCTCGTGTTGAACACATAATTTTTTCGCCTATTGTGTAAATTTTAAATATTTCTTTCATCTTTCTAATTAGGATTGCTATGTGGAAACAAATTAGAATGATTTTATTAATAGTTAGAAGTTACAAGACAACAAAATCGTACTTTCTGTATCTAGTAACTGCAAATAAAATCATATTTTTAATGCCAATCAGAGAATAGTATAATTATGTTATTAGGAGTAGAAAGCGGTCTTTTTGTGTTGAACCCAGCTATTGCGGCCGAGGCGCTAGCCGAGGCTAGGCAAGCTGGGTAAAACACAAAAAGGGCGTTCTACTCCGAATAACATATACTATTTTTTCTTCAAGTGTTTCAAAGAATTTTTTGACATTTTTTTGGAATTTTTTATCTGTAGTGTTTGCAATTTCAGCCAAAGCTGGCTTTGTACACTACAAAACAAAAACGATACAACTGTCAAATAACAATTTTCAATATAATCTGTGTTGCTGTGACAACTGCCGCCGCCAGCGGTGAACTAACACACTAATATTTTTTTACTAGTACAACAATAACAACATTTTTGTACTAGTAAGACAATTAACATCTTCTATAATGTGTATATAGGAGCATAATAAGAATATTATAATACGCTTGAAGAAAAAAATGTTTTGCAAACGAATTATTCATCACTACCGTTGCTCTGAAAATAAAGCATGTATTCGCCCTCTCAACGGTATGAAATCAAATGAACAACTATACCAAATAGGAAAAGGTATGAATACACTGGAACCATAGATTTTAGAAAAAAAATTATGCTTTCGAAAACAAGTGGGCTCACATTAGTATGAATGTAGATAACATCTCTGGATAAATATAATGCCAACAGCTTCAATAAACTTACGAGAAAGAAGTTCATGGAGACAGTTTCTCATAAATGTTTTAAAAAAATTAAATTGCAAATAAATTTATTCTATTTATGTCTGAAATAACCCCTTATTTATAGTTTAATGGTAGATATAAAATGATTTTTAATCTCTTCAACTTACGTAATATTTTAAAGGAAAGTAATAATGTCTGATAGGTATTCTTTGTGTTCTCTCAAATAGAATGAAAAACTCATCTTTGTCAATGTTAGGGCGGTGCAATTGTTCGCTTCGCGAAAATTGCTGTGAATTCTGGTAAAGTTATCTAAAACCATTCGAATATCTCTGACAAAACTGTGGGTGTACCTGCGACGCTGGCAACCTTTTTCACAGGCCCATAATCTGTGAAAAACTCCCGAAATACGAGTAATCAATCTATATTCCTCTCAAGCTGCAAAGGCGAAAGGAAATCGGACGAGGATAAAGAAAGATATCGAGGAATCAATAAAAACAGGAACTAGCCTTTGGATTTGCTCGCCTCTTACAAAAGAAAACCAAAATAGATTGTCTGCTCTGGGAAAATAAGAGTTGAAGTTAGATAATTATACAGCCATACGCCATGCCACAACTAACAACATTAGCATATTCAATCAGACATACATATTCTTTTCACTTAAATTGCTGCTTTATTTCTTCTTAACTACTGATATTTCCATTTTAGATACATTTTAACTTTAAATTGCTAGAGAGATTGAATTTAAATTAAAATAAATGCGTCAATAATAATATATCTGCGTGGCTACGGCCTAGTAGCGTGCGTTGGTATAGGCTCGCTCGGAAACGCAATGTAAGCAACGTAGCCAACAGTTACTACTTGGATGGGTGGCCACCAGCAACACCGACTGCTGTAGACTCAGTCGAGATCTGAATATCGACACGAGAGAGTCCAGGCGGCATATAACCAAAGCAGGAGTCCTCTTAATAAAGATATAATAAGAACACGTGTCATATAAGTTTTCGGAAAAATTTTAAATGGACATTGTGGTGGCATATTGAACTTGATTATTACTACAATAATGAACATAGCTTAAGCGTTAACATTCATATATAATACAGAGCTAGTGGCCCATTTTCTTCTATACGACGAAGTTTAGTTCTCATACTTTTCATAAACAACAGTACTATAAATTTTTTAAAAAATATGTCACATGTTATTTTTTCTTTCCATATCTTTAAGATGTAACTGATTTGTTACAAACAGAAAATAATAATACATCAATTCTTAAACTTCACATTGTACAATGTAATATACATATTTTATGTCCGGTGTTATAAACGTGAGTTAAATTTAGTTCCCTAATAAATAATCTTTAATCCTTCAAATAACAATCGAAATTTTGACAGCAATATTATTTGTTATCAATCAAGTGGTTTCAATTAGAATTTGTTAAAAAAAATTAAACGTTCGATTTATAATACAAAAAATCTTATTTAGAACATGTTCAAAATTTATAGACTATTTAAATACTTCAAATTGGTAAGTTTTAGGGATTATATTACACTAGGTTGCAACTTTCTGTAAAGTTGGTATAATATTACAGTTTAACAAATATTTTCTAGATTTGTTTTTCTACTAAATTTTGCAACACACAATTTATTTATTTATTTATTTATTTATTTATTTATTTATTTATTTATTTATTTATTTATTTATTTATTTATTTATTTATTTATTTATTTATTTAATTATTTATTTATTTATTTATTTATTTATTTGTTTATTTATTTATTTATTTATTTATTTATTTATTTATTTAATTATTTATTAAGAGAACCAACTGTCAAAGACAAATAATTTTCATTTGTGAATGCATCTTAAGCGCAACAAAAATTGAGTAATTTGATCTTGTTTGTTTGATACATAAAAGTTGAAATGATGTACTAAATTATGTATATATATATATATATATATATATATATATATATATATATATATATATATATATATATATGTGTGTGTGTGTGTGTGTGTGTGTGTGTGTGTGTGTGTGTGTGTGTGTGTGTGTGTGTTGAGAATTCGTCACTGTTTTAATTATAATTATAATTTTTGTAGGATTTCAGTGAAAGAGCATTTTTTTTTTTTGAGAAGAAATATTTTTCTTTTTTTCAGCGAGGCTACCTTGCTGTTCGTTGTAGCCCATGATTTGTATAAGTTCTTCACTTGTAAGCCATAATGGTGGTGGATGTATAGGAAGAATCCCATTTCCTGTTGATACGTGTTGAGAATTCGTTACTGTTTTAATTATAATTATATACAGAAGGTTATTGAAAATTTTATATAGAAAAACATATATATATATATATATATATATATATATATATATATATATATATATATATATATATATATATATATATTTATTATTTTTTAACACCTTAGTCTTTTACCCTGATGAAGCTGTAAGTGGCAGCGCTGTCCTCAGTCTAAATAATAAACAAATTTAGACTGCATTTCTCCTATTATTCCTCCCATTGATCATATTAATAAATTCAGTGTAAATATTTAATTAAATTCAGGAGACCAGTCTAACCTACAACCAAGACAGCACTGTTTGGGAAACGAACACTGATATCACACAAATGATTAAAATAATCACGGTAGATTTCAGAGGGAGACGACGGGGGAAGGCAAAGCACACATGTAATGTAGAACTGGAATAAATAAATAAATAAATAAATATATCATCACGGCATATTATCCATTGCTGGGTGTGCCATATTTGTACCGTGTGGGCCTTTACCAGGCGTCACCTCACGGGCAGTTATTGCTAGTTTGGAGAGTGCACCACACGGGTAAATTTTGTGATATTTAAAAATCGAAATTTTTGGCGTCGGTCGGGATCGAACCCGGTTCTCCAAATTCACGACCAGACACTTAGGCACGCGGCCACTAGACTGGGATGAGAGATGGTAACCCAAATGTCCTCGGCTGCTGAACACCACGTTTGTTTTAACTTGGTTTTAAATCGGTTTGCAATTAATATTAGTACGCCACCACCATCAGATTTGGACGGATCACTTCTATTGCACCGATAAAATAAATATTTATTCAAGCCACAGATTTCGGAATTCACCACACTACTTTTTAACCACGTTTCAGTGAAAAATATGATAGGTATTATAATCGCAAGATGCAAGTTCATTGTAAAGACTTAATAGTTTAGTTTTATACCACTAAGATTCTCATAATACACATTTAAACTCATTTTAGATAAAAATCAATTGCAAATGTTATTACAGAGAACAGAAACAAAAACTTTACTTATAGAGTAAGATCCCAGGGCCCCCACACGTAACTTATTTTCTCAAAGATGAAATGTGTGAAATAGAGTAGTATTCCTATGTACATTGAATACACGCATACCTGCTAAGTTGGGTAGACGGCCAATTTACAGGTACCAGGTGCGAAAGGTAAGCAAAAATTGGACTTACTTCACTTAAATTCTGAAAACTGATTTTTATGTATGGCTTATAGAATATTAGTACAAAATAATATTCAACACTCCCAAACACTTCCGGTCGGCCTTAACTTCCGACAGACGCTTTAAAGCTCACACAAAAATACATGAACTTTACTTATTTTCTGATGCTTGATTTTTATATATGTTACTTAGGCGACTATTTCAAACCTATATGTACACAGCCAGACAAATGCTAAGGGCCAAACATCCCCCCAGACACAAAAAACATTCTGCTATGAGTAGTAAAATTTTTTAGTATTTTATTTTCTAAATTATGTAGTGCAAAATTTCCTATTATTCCACAAAATATTTTTTGTGCCACTGAGGATGCTACAGTGCAAACACACAGTAGAGTAGAGCAGACTGTAAGTTTAAGAGGGGGAAATCAGTTTACATGGCTATCTCGCTCGCTCTGAAACGCGTATATAGTCCTCCGCGCTCATACACATAGCAGAATGTTTTTTGTGTCTGGGGGGATGTTTGGCCCTTAGCATTTGTCTGGCTGTGTACATATAGGTTTGAAATAGTCGCCTAAGTAACATATATAAAAATCAAGCATCAGAAAATAAGTAAAGTTCATGTATTTTTGTGTGAGCTTTAAAGCGTCTGTCGGAAGTTAAGGCCGACCGGAAGTGTCTGGGAGTGTTGAATATTATTTTGTACTAATATTCTATAAGCCATACATAAAAATCAGCTTTCAGAATTTAAGTGAAATAAGTCCAATTTTTACTTACCTTTCGCACCTGGTACCTGTAAATTGGCCGTCTACCCAACTTAGCAGGTATGCGTGCGTTCAATGTACATAGGAATACTACTCTATTTCACACATTTCATCTTTGAGAAAATAAGTTACGTCTGGGGGCCCTGGGATCTTGGACTATTAATTTTGTTCAGATCTGCTACACTGTTAATGATAGTTATGAGAGATGTGTTTGCTTTCATGAATAAATTATTGTTGACTTTACCCAAACGTATTTAAAGTTATTTTCTTGTTTTTTACTTCATCTAATAAAATCTTGTTACTAGGATTAAGGTGTTCGTTTATAAAAAAAAATCTGTTTTCATTAAAATCAATTTGGGTAGAATTTAATTTTTTTATTTTACGTACAGTAGCAATGAAATTTTTAAGTTTATTTTTACCGTGTGCGAAAGGTGCAACACGATGAATAGCGTCTACATCATCTTCTTGAAGGGGATAGTTGACTGTTTTGCTAATTTTTGTAATAATATTTATTAGTTTTTATTTTCCTTTTGAGGAATTCCAAAAATCTCAATGTTGTTAATCCGAGAACGTTGTTCTACGTCGGCAACTTTGGCTTTTAATAATTCACATTCAGCTTTGACAGTGTCGATTATTTTCACTTTCTCATTAATTGCATTATCTTAGCTTCAAAATCATCGATTTTATTACTACAAAAATCGACAGAACGCTTTAATTCATTTAGAGAATCCAATATATCATTTAGAGTGTAGTATTTTGTATCAGATGACTGTGACACTGACACATTTAATGCAAGAGGTTTGCACAACCAGATTATAATAATAATAATAATAATAATAATAATAATAATAATAATAATAATAATAATAATATATTTATTTTCTAAAGACACAAAATGTGTATAGAACACGTCAATAAAATATAAAAATAGGATACATTGTACTACAACATTAAATATTCATTTACATCATAAAAGTTGTGTTCCAGAAGATACAATTTCAAATTCTTTTTAAAGGCACTTTCGGACTCAGCCGATTTTATTAAGTCAGGCAGTTTATTATATAAAATTAGACCATATCTATTTGGAGAATTTTTAACAATATCTAGTCTTGAACTAGGGATATAATAATTATTTTGGCTTCTAGTATCATGGTCATGTTTAGCTGAAATTAAAGTAAAAGATTTCTTATTCTTATGTATGTAGAGACACATCTCGAAAATATAAATACTTGTTAATGTTAATACTTTTAATTGTTGAAAAGTATTTCTACATGATTCATGATATCTTGCTCCAACTAAGGCTCTCACAATTCTCTTTTGGCTGAGAAAACGTTGACACAATCAGGAGAATTGCCCCAAAAACAGATACCGTAGCGAAGTCGTGATTCTACATAGGCATGATAGAACATTAAGAGTTGAGAAGTGTTTAAAAATTGTCGTAGATGTTTAATTTGAAAAGAAATAGTGTTTAACTTCTTAATTAGTTCGTCACAGTGTGGTTTCCAGTTCAAATTTTCGTTTATTATCAGACCAAGAACTTTTGTTGATTTATCATTGGATTTCTCACAGTTCGGAAATTTTAAGGTTATTTCTTGATTATTCTTATTTTGATGTGTATGAAAAATTAATACTTTAGTTTTAGTGTCATTTAAAAAAAGTTTATTATAATGAAACCAAGAATTTAATAAGTTTATGTTTTGGTTACATTGAGTCACTAATGTCCTTTTATTTTTGTTAGAAATTATTAGAGAAGTATCGTCGGCATATAGCACAGGAGTAATCTCATCCGCTAGAATCTTCGTAAGATCATTCACGTAAATAATAAACAAAACAGGCGCTAGAATAGTACCTTGAGGCAGTCCTACGTTTATTTGCACTAAATCTGAATTTGCAAGATTATCTGTAGAGTTATTATCTCTATATTTAAGAGATACGTATTGATATCTATTTTGCAAGAAACTGGCAATCCAGCTAAGAGCAACCCCTCTCACCCCCATGTACTCAAGTTTCGCTAATAACCTGCCGTGATCAACACAGTCAAACGCCTTGCTGAGGTCGCAAAAAATACCTACCGGACATTCTCCATTGTTTAGAAATTCTACAATGGTGGAGTAAAGACAGTGTAGCGCGTGTGTAGTTGAACTATTTTCTCTAAAACCAAATTGATTATTAGTAATAATACCATTTTTATTTAGGAAAAGTTCGAGTCTATTTAGGAAGCAGTATTCCATAATTTTGGAGAAGCCAGAGGTTAAAGCTACAGGCCTATAATTATCCATTAATTTCTTTTCACCTTTTTTGTGTACGGGAACTACCTTATTTAATTTAAGTTTATCTGGAAAAGTGCCATTTGCAAAAGATGTGTTAACAATGTATGTTAGCGGTGCTGAAATAAGATGGGAAACTTTTTTAGTTATAAAATTTGGGATGTCATCTGGTCCAGAAGATTTTTTGTTTTTTATTTTTAATTTTATTATATTCAATAGTTCCTCTTCACAAAATGGAAAAAGGAACAAATTATTGACTCTGATATCCTCTCCTTTGCGACCATTATCGCTAATATTGTTGACTGTAGGAATACGCTGCAGAATATTTAGAGGAGCGTCCTTAAAAAAATTATTAAAAAGGTTAGCTATAACTTGAGGGTTATCTGATGTTATATTATTATGTTCTATCTCCAGATTTAGATTAACCACGGATTTAGATTTGGAATTAATAACCTCCCATGCACTTTTCATCATATTGTCCGAACTAATAATTTTATTTTGATGATATTCTTTTTTAATATGACGTACTAAAGCAAAATGTGAGACTTTAGCTTCTTTGTAAAAGGCTGTAAGTTCAGGGTAAGTATTTTTCAAATGAAATAATGATTTCAAATTAATACTGGAAATTCTAATTTCATTATTTACCCAGTGTTTGTTAGAAACTTTAGTCTTAATTTTCTGAATAGGGAAATGTTTGTGAAAATAATATAAAAAAAATATCCATGAAACAATTAAAAGAATCGTCAGTTTCTGAATGTGAATAAACATCATGCCATGATTCTATCGCCAAATCTTGCATAAAATTATTGAGATTATTATCGTTAAAATTTCTCCTGTATATAAATGATTCTGATGAAGACAAGTTACTAATATTGGTTCTGATAAATACACTTCTGTGATCATATATAAAGTTTTCATACACAACATACTTGTAATTAGTAATATCTGTAAAGCAGTGGTCTAAAATATATTTACCTCTAGTAGCGACCTTAACTATTCCAATAGTGTTGTAGCAAGCTAGAAGGTTACAAATATTATTATATTCATTAGAATCTCGAGAAGGATCTACGTTAAAATCACCACATATTAGCATTTTAAACTCAGGTTTGTAGATCGACTCTAGAACACATTCTAATTTTTCATAAAATAACTTACAGTCAGAGGAAGGCGATCTGTATAAAGTAATAATTAGGATAGAGTTGAACGGGTCTGGTTTCCATAAAACAGCACAAATTTCAAATTGCTTTTCAATGCAAAAATGAGATATATTAATTTGATACACATTTGCTAAAATATTATTGTGACACCAGATCCCCACACCTCCGCCTATGTGATCAGATCTGCAAAAATTTGTAACACATGTAAAATTGTCAAAACTAAAAGAATCTACAGATATTTCACTGCACCATGTTTCTGTGAGACATAAGAACTTAAGATTATTGCAATTATGTAAATATTCAGTAGAAATTATGTTTACTTTGTCATATGATAGCGACTGACAATTAAGTAAAAGTATATCCCAGTTATTGTCCTCTATATTACTAGACCAGGGAGTAAATTTTACACTGGTTTCCGATCTTGCCTGCGTCTCTGAAAAAACCTAGAAACATAAGTTCCATATGGCCAAATTTCTGAGTTTAGTGCTTTGTCAAAATTCATTAGGTTAAGGGTAATTTTAAAAGATGCATAATGTTCAGGGTATTTTGAATTGAGCTGCTCTACATTTGCTTCTGGAAAGTTGTTGCGCACATAGTTTTCTAAAGTCTCTACTTTCGTCTCCGGCTTTAGTCGTGATACATATATGAAGGCTTTCTTTGGAGCAACTTCGAAGATATTAACATTTTGAGCACTACCATAAACACCATTTTTATTTTTACGTTTTGGACCTGAATTCACAGTTGTCCATTTAGAGTCGTCCTTTATTATATTCTCATCATT